>JAQGBY010005241.1:0-14989 GCA_034698785.1 Mycogona germanica | reverse complement strand
CGAGCCAAAGCCCGCGCCGGGAATCGAACCCGGGACCGCCGAACCGCAGTCAGTCATAAACCAACTGCGCCACGACGCATCAAAGAATATTTTGTTTCTCCTCAGCGACTATCCATACTCTTATTAACTGAACGATAATGACAAGTAAAGAATTTCTATTTATTCATAAATATTGACCATTTTTTATGAACCCACATCCTATTTTTTGGCGTTTCTTAGTTAGCAGAAAAAATTAAAGCAGGCAAAACATCTTGATGATATTAATGATCTTGTTTTTGAAAAGCTTCTACAGAGTAATTAATTACGCAAAGTACATACGTGGTATAAGAGAACTAAAAAAACACTTAAACTTAATGTCAACACAAGATGGCGAAGCTTTCATAAATGGCCAGGTTTGCAATTTTGGACTTGTCGCCGACAGTGTACTCTGATTAGTGAAACATTGATGTTTCTATTAATATTATTGAACTGTTATCGTTAGTATCTTCAGAAGTAGTAAAAATAAAAATTAATGAAAGTTAGGAAACCGAAATGCAAACAACCTAATGACGATTTCTGTCATTGAGGTAACCACCGTTAACGGCACTAGAGCATTGCAGCCAGCCAATTAACCATAATCCTTAATCCACCATGCTTTCTATCTTTATCGAGGCGCCCTTGGAGACCCTTAACTGTCTCACCATTGGGGTGCAATTTGTCTTGGTGCAGGTTTTTATTTTTATTTTTGGTCCAATCAACTGTAGTCAAATGCACTATTGGTGTTCTTTACACCTCATGGTGCTTAGACACTACGCGTGGGACACGACAGTATCGCGGGATCGAAATTCTGGAGAGCCAACGCCGGGAATCGAACCTGAGACCACCGAGCCACAACGACTGGGCTACGGCGAATCGTACGAAGGTTCACAACGCCATATTCAAATGAAAAAAATACAACTTACTCGATCTAAAATCTTTCAAACTATCAGATACGAAATCAAATACACTCAGTAGTAGTTAATTCTTACATTCTTTGTTATTATTTAGATCTTTCGTTTAAACAGCTATCGTAAGAAAAGCTCCCCCTGATGCTGCACCGCAATGCAAGTATTCTTGGGTCAAGAATTTTAAAGCCATACACTCAACATTTAGTAAAATATACATTTCGGAGTAAATTTTTGGCTTCAGAGTAAAATCGAAGCGAGACAAGAAATGCAGAGTCTCACAACTCTCGAGTCTCGATCCGTGAATACCTATAAAATTCCAGACGAGTGCTCGTCTTGCTTGCAACCCAACTCCGAAGGATAAGGATATTTCAATCACGTTGTGAATACTGAACCACAATTTCATCATGTTAAATCCATCAGATTATTCGATTGTAATGTAGAATCAGAAAGATGCTCTTTTTCTTCTCCAGTCACTAGTAATACCCATGTGTGTGTATATTTTGAAATCCAACGCATGCTTTGAGAAATATGTAAACGAAGTCAATGACCCTTAGGCGTTTGTAAAATCGATCCCTTATGTAGGGCATATCTGCTTCCGAAAATATATTCGCATCTCTATTGCATAATGTTTTGCGCCCAAAGATTGGGGCAGTACATTCATGGACATTAAAAAAATTCACTGAATGTATAAAAAAATTATGTTAGCATTGATCAGCAGATTCCTCGGATTCAAGAACAACTCTCGTGAGAATCGGCGAAAGTACAGCATGAGCATTGGGATTTATGGAAATATCTGCTATCGAGAACGCATAATTATTATTTATATTGTTATACAAAAAATAAAACTATATGATGCAGCTTTAAGCAGAAAAACATTTAAGGATTGTCTTATTCAGTTTGTAAAATGAATTAAGCGCAAATGGACAGACATTTATCAGCAAACATGCGAGACAATTTATTATTATTATTTTTTCATTTTTGAAAAGCTTTCTTAAATGTTAGACAGAAAAAATGTGCCGTAAAAGAACCCGCTCGCCAACAACACCGAACAATAAATTTATCCCAAGAAATACAGATAAGAAGAGCCCTGGGTAGTACTTTGTTTATTACTCCTGCAACTTTCACACGCCTTCTTTTGGATTAGAAGTAAAATCATGACCAGTACCTGTAAAAGATCCCTTTCCTAGGCAGCCTAGGTTAGGCAAAATTTCCAGGTCGCCTACCTGGGGAGGTTTTAAGATGTTCAGACAACGTTGAACCTCTTTTAATAATATTTTTTTAAAAGAAACTCCAGCAACTCGCGGCTGATGAGGATGGGATAGTCCGGCGAGTTAACAAAATTAAAAACTGACCCTGGGCAGCAAATGAGCAATGGGGTGACGCTTTCCCCATGTCAGATGACTTTAGAAAACTGGTATCTTCTAGTTGTCACTAGATTCGCTCACGTAGTATTTTTTAATAGCATATATCTTGAAGCTGGAATTTTAATCATAGCCCATAGAAGATTCCTGTACCGCAAATCCTCAAGATCGTCTGATGCGATTTCCACGTATCTGAAATACATTTGAAATGACACCGTACAGATTCCGATCGTTTTGGGCCAAGTACCTATTCAGGTGTCGTCTACACGACGGCACATGGCAAACAAACTTACACGAAATTTCAGTTTAATACTAAAACACATTAGTGTTGCAATGTTTTTAATTCTCGTTAAGTGTTGTAGATTTTCAACCCTAAACGAATCGATATAGCTGCGGAACTGAAAGGTACAGTTGCATCGTGAGGACTCCGCTTAAGGGTTGCAGCACAGGCGGACGACTTTGAGCTGTTCATAAGTGGTTGTTGTGCAGTTCGATTCCAATTTATTATATATCTCTGAAGAGCAACAACAAACGGCCGCCTTAAGAAGAGAAATCCGTATCATTTTCCAAATACCGTGTCAAGAAGAATTTTTGTCACGACAACGTCACTCCACTAGCTTTATATAATAAGGGGGAGCCGAGAAGAAAGAGATCAAGAAATAGAAATCGATTTTGCTTTTATTGTCTACTCTCTAGACTCCAGTGGTTTCGCAAGATTTATGATTTAAGAATTTTTTTTAATAGATCTGGGTCAGTGTAGTTAGTTTGTTCCACACCAAATATACATGTACGTTATGACCATCTAAATACTTAAGCATTCTTCTAACCAATTTCAATGTAGTAATAGACTTATTTTGTCTCTTAAATAAATTCTTCTAACCTCAGAATTGGCAATAAATAAGGAAACACCGTATTTTCAGAGTATTAGGCCCAATTCATTGCACCCAATGAACTGGAAAGCATGGAAGTAGAAACTCATGTAATAATTGATTGGAAACAAGAATGACAAATTTTGTTTTTTTTATATGCTGACAAATCAATTAGGTTTTAAGGGAATTACCAAAAAATGGTAGCATATCAATATAATACGACTCTTCGTAGCCCAGTCGGTATTGCTACTGGCTGTGGCTCGGCGGTCCCGGGTTCGATTCCCGGCGCGGACTCTCGAAAGTTTCGATCCCGGGGTACTGGAGGTGCCCCTCGCATAGTGCCTGAGCACCATGAGGGGTACAAAACGCCTGTAGTGCGGTTGACTACAGTTGATTATTAAAAAAAATATGGCTACTACAGGTAGTGGTACTGTTTTATTTAATTTAAAAGAAACTAAAAAAACTTTTGATTACTTTATGTGGTTAGAAAGATCAGAAGGTCTAGAGCAGACCAATTCGTTAACATCCCGACCCATGAGTGTGGAAAATCAGGTCGCCTAGATGCGCTTTTTCATGTCTCTGCTGTGAGGAAGGTGCAAATTGGGAAATAATAGGTCTTATCAGTTGTATAGCTCACGTAAACTAGTTTCGTTCCAAGCGGCTGTTCCGATGACGGACGTTCTCGGTGTGCGTTCGGAGGGACAAACCGACAAACAAAGAATATGTCTCGAATCCACCACCCATTTTTCAAGCGCTGCCTTCATCTAGACCTCTCTCAGTTATTTCTGTGTGGCAACTGATTTCCAGTTCTTGCTTATACTGTAGTGCAGTGACGTCACAACGTCCGCAGTCGGACTCCATTTACTGTGCATCGCCGGCGGCGCGCAAGGCATCAAAGACCCCTGTCCTAAACGAGTTTGCCTTTTAGCTCAATTTCATTTCCTATAAACTCCAAACCTGTCCAGTGGGATTGGGGAACCGTTGGCAACGATTAGGGTGGGAATTCGTTGCAAATAAAAGGAAAGTGTGTATATGTGGGGGTGGTGGTGCGCGCGTATTATACATGTATATCCACCTACATGTAGCGCTACTAAACATGTACAGACACTTGATTGATCGGAGGCATGGGTTCCTGGGTGGTGCGTGGAGGGACTCGTCTGCCGAGTTCTAAGTGAGCAGCCACTGCCAATTTGATTAGGCTCACTGGATCGAAATAGATATACAGCGAATTGCTCTTGGGTTACATGTAGGGTTAGTAAAATTGCAACCCCCCCTCGATCCACCATCCGTTTTCCCTCTCCCCACACACATACGAAGATAATTAACGGATTAATACTTTCAGCCACAACCTTATTCAAGTTTAGCGTGGAAAAAATGCTAAAAGATAAAACTTCTAATTTTTATTTGGGATCGCATGCATTACTATCGAGTTGGGAATGTCATCCCCCGGAATCTTCTTTCTCATCAAATGTGTCTCTGTTGGCGAGACGACGGCTATGTTGCATTGGCACAATTGTTTTGTGAACAATTTGATTAAAATAATTCCAATTCATGAGGCCTCAATGTATTTCATGAAATGTATTGAGGTAGCACAAATTTCAAAATAAGCATTTGATAAAAGCGGGAAATGTCGGCATTTTCCCACCAGCATGGATGTATTTTTATCCTAGCTTTTTTATATCCATATCCATAATGTGAATTTGTTTATATCCATTTCAAAGGAAAGTTTTCAGTTGGGTTGTGCAGCCAGTGACGAACTTCAGTTTTGAAACTCATACCATCTTTAAATTTGGTCCTGTACTGGTAAGTGTTGTACTAGAGGACTAAATAGATGGAAAGCACTAGGTGTTCCAGGCTTGAATTACATAAGAGAAGTTGGAAAACTTTCCACTCCCAGTTTTTGTTCTTCTAAAAACCGCATTCGGTAGGCGAGGGTGGGGCTATCGGGCAAGAGCAACAACGTCCTTCATGTTTTTTTCTACACCGTTTTCTGAGAATGACAACACGGAGGCCTAATCCAGTCAAAACTCACTGGTATGACTTGTAGCCTAACCTTCAGTTACCTTGCCACGTAACCTATCTTGCAAACAAATTGAGATAACCGGCTTTTTTGAACGCCCTATGTTTGTTAATCATGCAATGGACAAAGGTACCACAGCTCATCATAGTATTAAATGCAATGTCAAAATAATGTATTCTTTTGAAATCAACAATTCTGGTCCTTATAAGACAATTTGTGATCCTACAGTGCTTTATTGGGGTGCTAGCCTCGGCTAAGTCACCTACATCAAAAGAATAACCAGCGAATGTACAAATTGTCATCGAATTACTTATTCCATTATTTTTGTGAGTAAAGACGAAACAGAATTTCCATTTCTGTTAATTCTTAAGTTTCTATAAATTAAAACTTCACGTTTCCTTTCAAAGACACTATTAGCCGAACTCAGATTGTCGTCCTTCAATTTAATTAATTCTCGTCGCCGCTACAATTGGCTTCAATTACTCCCTATTGGAAATACAATTACACTGTTAAAGATTGCAAAATTGCTGCACAGTGGGACGGGGGGCCAACTTCATGGCCATCTTTATTCTATATAATGCGAGTCCAGTTGAAAGCATTTTTATTCGCACAAATGCATTTAACCACAAATAAAACAAAGTTTTAAGGCCAAACGCAGCGTAAAACATATATATCCCATCAGCGGTACCGCCAGTAAAATTGCATGAAACGATCTGCATTGCATGTTTACAATAATACTGTCGAACTATTGCGTGTCATCAAATTCTTAAGCTTGTCCACCACCACCACCACCACACCAGTGAGGGTCGTGAAAGCTATGACCTCATCGTTGTTAAAAGTGTTGTTTTGTCACGCTCAAATAACGCGTATTCCTTCACGGACGTCGTAAACTGCGGACGCCGAATCTAAAATTTTTAAAACGCCGCCAACGCCGCCACTATCGAAAGAGTGAATTGATAATCTTTATTGTTCGTCGCTCACACGGGATTGCCCGATCCGTATTAAATGTACAGAGATTATCTTATTTATCTCCACATATTCAGTTAACGTGCCCTATTAACATGCGACCATTCGTATCTGATTGTCCTGCATGAACATAGGAATTTAAATATACGGATATAAGCAAACTTTCATTATTTTACCACTGTCGTGAAATCTTGGCTTACAATAACTTTTGCATCGATTTTATCTGCGGACAAATAAAATCCCCTTATTTACTATGTGATGTTCAACTTATAAATATTCTTTATCATTTTAGTTTTTCTACGCCATGCATGCGTATACTGCTATGATTTTTTCTTTATTTGAAAATTAACTTCAGTTATTTTTGCTCATACTACAGTTTGCACGAACCGGTTAGCTAAAATAAATTGAGAAAACAATTGTTTTTAAATATTTCGTTTTCGAAGTAGATATACATTTTCGAGATATTTTGCCGTAATAGTTATGCGCATTAAAATAAATCCATTTCTGTCCCCAACTGGACACCTCTCATAGGCTCCTCTCTTGGGGCTGTTTGCGGGTAAAATTTGTAATTGTAATAAATAATTAGGTCAATCACATTTTAACTAATGTGTCTTGACATTTAAGAAGAAACAACTCAATAAATCTATGCATGTATATTGGATAGAAATGCAAGTCGAATATCTAAAGACTGTGTCGCCACCAACTGTCAAATGTTTGGAGCAACAGGTATTCACCCGGTTATTCTCATCTGGATACGCGGTATAATTGGATGATGGCCGATGGTCGCTTATTGAACGAAATTCGGAACACGTGTAGAACTAATAAGTGGAAGTCAATGTCACCAAAATACACCGTATTTTTATATGATCTGGGTTGCGCACAATGAGGTTTAAATCAAGTGAAATCGGAACTCAATAAACACCGGCTCCAGCAAATGAACGACTCTTCGATTCATTAAATGATATTAATTTTGCTGCAAGGTGGCACTGCACCCGCAAGATAAGGTGAAAACAGTTCTTCTGACAATACAAAATGGCGCGATTTTATAACCGACTAAAATCGGCTGGAAGGTCTCGATATTCTTGTCACTTTCTAAAATTGTGACGCAATACTACCTGGCTTTTAAACAACCGTCTAAAAGGTGCTCGTACGCGCAGAATCATCAAAAGTGATGTCCGACCTCATTTTTTAGATTTTTAAAAAAACAACGAAGACATCTTATTCTAATCTTTGAAAGCTCACGGTTCATTAATGTCTCAGCCGATCGTCATTTGTTTTAATCAACTTGAAAAATGCGCACCCACGTTTCACTTGACGCGTAGGTGCTCCTACCCGCCCTCACCGCCTGGTGACGTCACCCGAGCCGCGCGAACAAGTGGATCGCGTGACGCTTCACCTGATGCAGCCAATGGCAGCCAATGACAGCGCGCCCCGCTCCGCGCCCGCACACAACTTGGCCGGCCCCAAAAAAGCATAAAACTTTGACACGTTCGTTCGGCCTCGGCACACACTAACACGCGAACCCACTGTCAACCACCGGAGTCCTCACCACCACCACTACTACCATCACCACCACCACTACCATCACCACACGAGCCGTTCATCTCTCCGTTCCGAGACGTCTCTTTGCGCAACCCCCACCAACATCTGAATATCCGTGTCGAGGGAATCTGGAATCAGATCTGCGACCAAGAGCAGTGTGACAACATTTAAATTTTCGAGTTTCCACCTGCGGAGTTCTTCATTTCAATCGCAGCTAACAGTAAGTTTTACCCATTACATAATATTTTTTTATCCGGCCATTTAAAAAAAATGCAACGTTCTATTTTGTGGCATATTTTCCCTCGTCATGGATTTTATTTATTTCAGTGAAACTGTTTATAAAAGCAAAGATTTTAGTAAAAAAATACAGTCCTGTCCACAAAATATTTTCTAGGCAGCCAGTAATGCACAAACAAATTTGTTCAGAATTTTGAGCTAATAAGTATTTTGAAGGCAACTAAAAATACACTTTCAGATTCGAATTCACTCTGCTTCTACAGGTCAATCGAACACAAGATAATTCAAAAATATATAGTAGATGGTGATGTCAGTTGTGAGTAATTTAAATTACACTTAGATGGTAAAAACGTATAATTAATGTAGCAAAAATGATTGCACCGAGACTATAATAATTATCTAGCCTCAAAGCTGGAAATTATTTGACACTTTATACATGATACATACATGATTTCTGAAATGACGTAAAATATGTTTTGTTTTTCTAGCATCTAAAATAATTAATTTACTTCAAATTCGTTGTGATTTTAATTAAATTATTAAAAGTATTAGGTCATATTGCACAAATCAAATTACCCTAAAGCGAAAAACGGTACTAATTCTGTGTGGGCTACTTTTAATTACTTTTCCGTTCGTTGCATTAATTTGTTTTAATAATGTTGAAGCGACTGATCAGTTAATATTGGTTGATAGGTACTGATATTTGCTTCCTGTTACATCCAAGTAATTTATTTTGACGTAGTAAATTGCTATTGAAGTATTTGAAAAATATATGCATTCTCGAATAAATGCTCCTACACAGTTATGTCAGCGAGTGAATCGCATGAAACCAGCATTGAAATTGAAACAGTGTTGGTTTATTCGTATTTTATGCTTGTCAAATAAAATAAAAATCTCTACACATTATGATGACAAAATAATTCAAATATTTTGATAACACATGAAAGGTTTACAAATTCAAAATCTAATGAAATAGAAAATTAAAATTGGTTAACTTTTAAAATGCCCATCGACATAGTCAAAATATTTACGACAAATAAATCGTTAATCAAGAGAATTTAAAATTGACTTTATTTTTCTTTTGCAAAATTCGACTTATTGAGTGCACCAACCGCACGATTCCATTGAAGGCGCTTAGCTACGGACCGTTTCATGAACAGGCCCTAAGATTAAATGTGGCTCGTCGCATTTCTGATGCTTGTTGACAAATTATTACAACTTCCGCAAATATACGAGTACCTGCTGCCCCTTGCAAAATTGTTCGATTTAAGCTCTGAATCTGAAACATATATGGCTCTTAAGTCATTCGCAGAATTGAGACGTAAGGAATATGAATTTCAGTTAGGGCAGTTAGTAATAAATGATATTCCAATTCGTTACTAATCCTTTCCAAAAGTCACTTAATCTACAACTTAACGCTTGCTATTTGTTATATATTATTTTATTTATTCAAATACATACTGGTATTGGAATCACACAAACATTCAGAAAAGGTGGCCAGATTGCAGACTAAGTCTGGTACCTTTTTAATTTATATATGTACACGTAGTTTTGTTAGTTTGCAATGTGCGCATTCGACTAGTAAGACTAGGAACAAACTATTAACTGTTCAGTTGCAACTTTGTCTACGGTCGTAATTTAAAATAACTTGAAACTGTCTACACGCTGTTATGGAAATAAACCGTTTGGTATTGTTCATTAATGCATAGTCATGAAAATGGTTACAGAGCATTTCTTTATCACATCCGTGCATCGCACATCCGTGCATCGCAAATCCATAGACCATATCCAAGAAGGTACAATAGATACAGGGATTTTAAATGATAGTGACGTTAATTCTATTCGAATCGAAATTTGAATCAGTAATCTAGTCCAACTAATCAACTTATTAGCCCCACCCCTGACGGAGATTTAAATTCAGAATATCGCTAGTCGAACGGCCATGATTGACATCCCTGAAACTCAAGCATTTTTTGCGTTTTATATCGGTAGGATGATTTTGAATCGGCCCTGAGTTCGACAGATGATCCGCATGGTGCTTACCAACTAACTATTATTCGCGGTTTCGAGGAACGGAAAGACAGGCGCTGTTGTTGCAATCCCGATAATCCATTAAATTCATATGGCATCTCAGGACAGGCGTATTCTCCGCGGAAATGCATTCGATTTGGAGGAAGAATAGTTTCGGCTGTGTTTTGTTACAACCAGAGCCGGTTGGATTAAAAAAATTATATATATTCGTAATGCGAGTTATTCAAAATGCCATAGAGCAAGACACGAGTCACAAAATTGTACGTCAATGCATACTACAATTTCACTTACATGTATAAGATAATAAAATACGGAGTATTGATTAAAGATGATCTATTTGAAGTAACCTAAATTACGTGCGGAGTCGATTTGCCTTTGTCAGCAAAATACGAAATCAACTGCAACAGTTTTCGAATGGAACAGGTTTGCATTACGCAAGTCGAAAATAAAAGTGACTTAAACTCGCAAATGTTCACGGATTTCAGTGCTCCTTACTAATTTTGAACGAGTTATTTAGGTCTGTTTAGGATAGTAAAATAACAAATAAATTACTCTTTTGACATGATATCGAACAATTCTCGAACATTGTTAGGCAAACAATGTAATTTGTAACTATGAACCAATGTAACTATGAAATTTCGTTGCAAACCAATTATGAAAACCAAGGTTAGACATATGAATTTCCTGATTTTCATTACATAAGTGGGCGCGCAAGTCTATTACATCTAATCAAGAATTATATTTCCCACTGCATAATTTCGAGATAATTCGTGTAAAAATATGTTATGCAAAGTTCTGGAAAAATTAAGCATTGTGTGTGCTTGCATCCAAAATAACGACACCTGTTAATTTAAGAAAAACGTTTATTTGAGTTTTAACAAACATTTCTCGGCTTTGTGTAATAAAAAATTTATGGAAGACGCGGAAGCAGGATAGACAAACATTTCCTAGTACTAAAATGAAAGAAACATTATAATAATAAACATAATTATGCGTGTCATTTGAAATTAAGACCTGGCAATGGAAGTTTTATTTGCTTAGTTTTGTTTTTTGCTAAGAAACTAGCGTATTCTTAATTATTTTATCTTGTTGTATAAGTATTGATAACGTAAATCGCGATTAATTGATGCGTTTTAAGACTAAAATTCATAACACTTGGTTTTCGAAATAATTTCTAATGGATATTTTAAAATGGTAATATTGGGAAAATTGCGTTTCTACTCAACTTCTTTCGCACGTTCCTTAAGTTCCCAAAACGTTCACTAAACTTTATTCAGACTTATTTGAAATAGTTAAATTGATTGCAACTAATTCTACTATGATATATGTTTTGGCACCCATGCGTATTTAAATGTTTCACTGAAATAAAATATTTCATTTCACTTCAATGTTTAAAAAAATTAAAAAGTTTCTAAGACAAAAGTAGGTCGCCATGTGTTTTGAGTAAAAAATATTAATATTTTATCAATTCTTAATAATTTGTTGTTTCTTAAATTAAACGTCCAACATTTCAACAATGACTCATTTGGAAATTCCCTATTTTGTTGTTGGTTCGGTTCCACAGACGAATGTCGTGTAAACACTAGCGATGAGTTTCAAGAAAACAACAATACAGTATCACATGGGAAATACCCGGAGTACACAAGTCCAATTATAGAGTGTCAGAGGATGAGAAGAGAAAGCAACTGGGAATTTTCCATTCTAGAATTCAGCATCGTTTGCATTCCATAAAGGCAATGTTTTTACTGGTTTAGTGAACGAAAAAAAATAGGGGAGGCAAAGTCTTGAGCAAAGATACGTTCTCGTATTACACTAATGCCTAAATTGGTCCAAGCGTGAACCTCATTCACTGCATTTAAAAACATACAGGGTGATGCTTTATGTGACTCGTTCAACTATGTATTATTCGAAATCACAACTATGTCTTAAGTAAGATTAAAAAAATTGAGCGCAATGAATGAAATGTCAATATTTATAAAATAATAACGGGCACACTGAACTTTGAACAAAACAAAACACGTCACAACTTCATAGTTCTGTGTATCTATAATCTTGGAAAGTTTATCCAACTTTAGCTAAGAAATCTTAAAATGAAAACATTTACTTTTTAAGCACAAAAATCAGAAATCGGAAACTGGACAATTTGTTTTAAATCAAACACGATAAGATGACCCACACACCAGATAAGTTATCAATCAATAGTTTTCAACCATTTTTGATATCGATCCATTTCCTAAAAAAATGTAACCCTGTTAAGCCCCGCAGCAAATAAAACCCGCACGAAAGGCCTCAACTCAGTTAATGACCCGCATTCCACCACCCAGGAATACCTGCACCCATCTTCAACATATGGTCCTCAACTTGGCTTCAGGTGCCGGGTCATTGTGTCGCATGAATAATAACTAATTTAACGCCTTTGTCGGCCCAAATGACTGCCCATCATCCGCAGGCCGATAGAGACATGACAAAAGAGAGACTCTCTGTACAGGGTACATAGGCATCTATAACAAACAGTAAGTATTGAATACAATTCTAACTTCGGTACATCGTTCGATTTTCGGCAAATGTGCTGACGAAAAGGATTTTCTTAATCAGCTGATATCGATATGATGCTTTCTCGAATTGACAAAGCATAAACAGGGAAACATATGCATTGTGCTGAAATAGCGGCAGCTATGTATTGGTTAAATTGCGAAAATTATTCAAAGGTTCAAACGGAAATTCATCCAAAATATTCACCAATCACCCATTGATTCACGATTGATTCTTTCCCTCTCTCTCTCTGTCTAATATTGTGCAATTGGTCTCATTTTCGAATGATTGGTCGATGGCTATCAGTTCGCCAGGGTGTACGTAATTTTGACATTCTCTTGTAAAGGGTTTTGTAATAGAACATTTGCAACCTCAGTATTTTTACTGCTATCAAATCAGCGACGTGGTCACATCATTGACTGAAATGTTTCAAAATAAAAACAATTTAAAACATATAAACGAGTTCAAATGATAATAAAATATTCATAATAAATTCGTAATAAATTTATAAGGAAATAGGGGTTGTCTCCGAACCAGCACCGGACGGAAAAAAGACGACCAGAGTCGGCGAGAAACTCTCAAATAAAATAATAGAAAACACTATTATTCGTTAAGGATAACTAACCGAGCAATTCAAATAATACTAAAAATACAGTTAAAAGTTGGCGAACAGATAACCAAAGGAATGTTCAAAGGAGGGGTCTGTGTGGGGCGTCATCTAGTCATAATGTGAGATGAAACAATGTCCTAAGAACTAGCACATCCTTAATTGTGCATAAAAGAGGTGGCAAGATCTAAAGTACATGGAGTATTTAATGTAAAAGTTCTAGGAAATTTGTTTGTTTGCTTTGGTCATGGCAAGTGCTTATATCGACTGGGAACTACTACTACTAGCTAGCCTGTTGGCATTTAGATACGATCGGGACAGACGTTTGTGATCGAATCTAACTGTTCATGCAGCTTCGATAATCGATTCGACTTCGACCACCGTACCATTACATCGTCTTCGGGGCTCACGGAGTCGAGGATAAGGCTAATGCAAAAGTTGTACAAACCACAATTTACTTTCTTACCCGCTGCTCATGAGATATCAATACATTAAGTGGGGCTGGATTTTCTCATATATTTAATAATTTTTACGGATTCCGTAAGTGTTAGGTTGCGGACATTGAAATAAACGCTTGGTTTTTCAAATATTGCAAAATCGGTAAATTTACATAAGGTGCGATAATCCAGTAAGGAACTTTCTCGTCTTCGCCAGTCATGTCCATACAAAATAATTTTTCATATTCTGTATACTCGAATAGCTGCGAAGAAAAAAATGACTCCAACTTAATGGTTTCAAAATTTGAGAAACGATCGCATACCTTGTATGATGTCTAGAGAAAGGTAGGGATCTTTAACGATACTACCACCAGCTTCCTTGTACAGACATGAGCGACCTGTTTTGTTATCGAAATCCTGACTTTTATGTATTGCATGACACAGAATTCTCATTACGCAAATAGCCCAAACTAGTTTATAAGTATCCGTGAGTTATACCGCATATATCCAGCGTGCATTTTCCTTTCTCCCGTTCCGAGCTCGAGCTTTTCTAATGGACATAATTGTTGCGACTGCATGCGCATGTTTGCTATACCTTTAGTGGCAAACAAATTATTTAAGTACCACCGGCGCGTATACGCGTTTGGGACCACCATTCATTCTCAACAGCCCACTCCTGGGGTTGGACTTGGGAGAGCGAGAGAGAGAGAGAGAGAGTACTCAGATTCGTTCGGTTTTGTTACGGCAAGAAGGAACGATGGGGATCTCGTCAAATATTTACAACGTCATGATACAGTAGACGATGCAGTGGCGCCACCTTACGGGCAGGATTGAAAATCCAGTACTGTCTCAATTTGATGCGGTTTCGGTTCTGATATTGAAACGTATTTCAATAACAAATTTTACCCGCAAGCATCCCCCCCAAGAGAGGGGCATTTGGGAAGGCTTTGTCGTGAACGTGATTAGACTCAATTGGTAATTTTGGTCATTCATCAGTTGCGGTGTATTTTGATTTGATTTTGTGTATTTGATATTTTACTGGTCAGTGTACTTAATCGTTATCATAGAACAAGTGTGTATAACGATTAAGTACACTGATCAATAAAATATCAAATATTGTTAGTTTCTTGTAGTCCCAAATACCGTAAAACAATTGCGCCAATTTGAGAATTTGTAACAATATTTTTTGTTCCAAATTTGAAGGCATTCTAATTTAAGCAAACACATGTTAATTTTTTATATATGGCGATATCGGTTTTTACAATTTCAAAAATTTGAACCAAAGAGATTTCTGACAAAGAGAGCATTGATTTTCTGTTTTAACAGTGTAATGAAATATCATTTCGGGACGGACATTTGCGTTCAAATGTTGTTCTGTTATATATGTCTCGGTGGTGTAATGGTTAGCGTGTCGAGCTGTTATTCCCGAGATCGTGGGTTCGATTCCCGACCGAGACCTCT
>JAQGBY010005240.1:0-14990 GCA_034698785.1 Mycogona germanica | reverse complement strand
ACGTAAAATAGCCGGTACATTTAAACAATTAATTTTTTATTTCATTGGTGGTTACTGTAAACCCAGGCAAAGCCGGGTAACAATCTTGTATGTCATATATGGCAAGGGCATGTACGGCAAACTACATTTAATACAAAATGCCGTGTTTGTTCTGACAGTACGTGAACAGGTAACAATTTCCGGCTCCCTTGGCACTGCAGCTAAACGTGTTGCAATGTTCGTGGATGAGGTGGCGTCTTTCGAGAGGTGTTGGCCCAATGGATGACACGTTCAGTAGGATGGTGACGCGTCCCCCCCCCCAACCCCAACCCCCAACCTCATGTAATCGTGCGACGTCGTTGACATTGGGCTTACGCTGGTAGAACAATGACATATTTATGCTTACGCAAAATTTGTCACATGCGTAATGTGTGTGTGGTGTGCGTGTGCCTGTCACCGTTGGTGGTCCGGTTTCGAAAAATATGGCGAATAATTTTGGCGGCATTAATTTGTCTCGTCCGCTCGAGCGAGCCGGTGTGTCATCCTTTTCGGCCATTGTCTCTCGTCTAGGCATCCTCCTCATACCTGAGGCCTTAGCGAAGCCGTTTGATTATACAACTTCATCAGTTGTGCGATTGATAACGTTGAATCAGTCCTTCGGGTGTTTTGCAGACATGTCGCAACATTAAAAGAGAGACTGTGGTGTTTTGTCACTTCAATGTTACGGCAGATGACATTCAACAACAAAATTTGTGTCAGCTATTTTTTCATCGTCAATTATTAAATCCAGTATCATTCAATTTCGCACATAAATTTTCCAATAAGTCAAGTGTACAATTCTTTAAAACCTGGGCTGTCTTCTTTGACTTTTATTTCCGTGATTTCGTGTATGAGTCTACTGGTAGCTTCTGCTTCGTATTTAATTTTGTTTTAATTAACCCCCAAGTTTTGTGAATAAAAAGTGAGCGAAGAATTGATGTCACCGGTATTCTGCAAACATTTTAATTAAAACTTCTTGGGGGTGGGGGGAATAAGTGGGGTTATTCCGATTAGATAATGTGGACGATTGATGGTTCAAAATCGATATTTTAAACTGATCTCAGACTAATGGTGCGCTCCCATTGATTGAAACGTTTGAATATGTAAAACCAATATTAACGTAGCAATGAATAGATTGAATAAAAAGTCCAGTTTTGACGTCCTAATTTTTTTAACGTTTCATAAACAATAGTTACATGAATAGGAAATGACACCAACAATAATTAATCATAGTCGTATTTTCACACCATTCCGTGCATAAAATATTTAGTTTTGCAGCTTCCGGACGAAACCGGAAGTTTGTGTCATTTACTCGCGTTTTCTCTCTAGAAGGTTAGCTGCACATTACGTTTTTATAGCCGCGTTGGTTGCGCCATTTCATCATCAGTATATTTGCTATCCCCCTCCCACGAAGACAGACAGTTAACAGCCTAATCCGGATTAGCCATTAATTGTGATGAGCATTTTGTTAGCCAATTGTTGGGAAATCAAAATCGGTTTACACTAGACTTGTTTGAGGCTGTTTCGACGTTTTGTATGTAGCTCGGATTTTGCTTGGTGAACCGAAAATAGTCTTTTCTTCCCCCCACCCCTCTACTCTAGCGTCAATTTAATTAGATCCGCTTTTATGAGCACGATTAAACGCACCCTCGTACCCCGTTCATTCTTAACAGAGAAATGGATAGGATAAACCATAGAGAAGAAAGTCTAGACTACACGAGTCCATTAATGGCCCGTCTATATATTAAGGAGTACGACGTCTTTTACTCGCGCTTTTACGTCTTTGGTTCCTGAACCGACCACCGAAATCGTAGATTTCATGCCAGGAATGTTAAATACAATTAATAGAAGGGAACTTTCTTGATCTCCGAAATAATTTGTCTTTTTTGAAATTTTCCTCTAATTTCAAGAAACAATCGAAAAAAATATTGTATGGAGATTGGGGGAAAATGTCGTTGAAGTAGGCCAAGGGTCTTCCATTATTGTCGGTGCATGTTTTTTCCCCCTTTCTATTTGGTTTGGACGAGAGAAACACTTGCTGAGGTCGTTCCCATTCGTGTGTGACGCGGCCGGTGTTTTTCGGTGTCTGGCAATTTGTCAAATTGGCGTCTTCGAAGACCTTCTTGTCGGTGAAGAACAAACTAACTGTTTGCATTGGAACACAGTTATTGCAGCCATTCGCTCTCGGCAATATTCGGAAGACTTTCTGTTTTGTTTGACCGTTTGGCGCCAAATCGAAATCAAATTTTAGAGTGTAGTCCTGAAAAATCTTTAAATTAACTTATTCGCTTGAATTTTGAAATTTGCTTTTTAAAATTGAATTATTTGAATAATTTGAAATTGAATAAAACTGAAGAATTAAAAAAGGAATCGTATACGATGTCTTTCCAATTTATTTTGGGTCCAGAATTCGCCACCCAAAAGCGATACCAGCGACACCCCCGGCGACTGAATGAATGTTCAACGTTCGCTCATCATTATTGAAATTGTGCACATATTTTTATCGAGTGATTTACGTCATTCAAGCCACGAAATAAACAGATATGTGTCCAACGAATCTGTAAAAATTCGGAAGGAGCTGTTGCATCGGTCTTTGTTAATTAATAAACTCTGGCGAGCGACTGTGTCAAAGGCCTTGCTAAAATCAAGGAAGACAAGATCTTTCTGTATATACGCATCCAAAGATTTTTGAAGGTCATGGGTGAGGAGGGCAAGCTGTGACTCAGATGACCGCCGCCTCAACCCCACGGTCACCACCTGGGGTGACCGTGGGTGCATGGAGGTCCCAAAACTCTGGGACCCTCCACCGTACGTGCACTTACTACCTTGCTCAAACTGAGAATGATTTTTTCTTAATAGGGAAGGAGTTTGCGTTTTCTACATTTCGCGACATGTAACGTAAGACGCTATGCTTTAATAAGGAAAAGTAAGGTCACACGTCATGTCGCGCCGCTCACGTCGTCTTTCACAAACTCCCTAATGCCAGTTTTCCATTCCAAATTCCAGGTATATCGTCGTGGTTCAATCTTCAGAAGAAAATCAGCGACTGACTTACACTTAAAACGCAAACGCTAGGCTATAATCGACTTTTCAAATAAATAATTGATTATTATTAGATCACGAATGTATACTTATAACAAAATTACAGGTGCTTTCGTTAAAAAAAAGTGTATAATTTCATTGGTTGTTCGTGTAACCGTTTTCACAAATTAGGTTAGCCGACAAAAAACAAATTATTTCGGCTTAAGAAAAGCACTTTCAAAAATCGTAGTGAGTGTTCGTGTGCCAAATTGGTAGCTGGGTACATCGTGAGTCCGGGTGGCTTACTGACCCGTTCTGATCAACTCAATTCCTCCTGTGTCTATGCATTTTGAACATTTTCAAATTACGTGCACCCATCCATGCAGTAACCGTAATTACACTGCACTCGTGCATGGAAAGGTGCCGTTTTAAAATTCTTACAAGTTTATTTAGGAGGCCTAGCGTGATGATGGTGATGTGATGATTGTCGGAAGATGTGTACAAAATTAGACGTTGGAAATTATGGCAGGCTTACGTGCAAGTTATTTAGGTTCTTCGACACTCACGTATAAAAAATGGTTGTAGTCAAAATTATCAAACAATTTAACATTCATGCTGACGATACTTAATAAAATGAAATCGTGCACTAAATACCAATATGAGGTGTCGAGTGGTCGAGAGGATAGCGTGTTTTCCTCGTGGCCAGTGATCGCGGTGATCGCGGTTTCGATTCCATGCCGACACCTTCGGAATTTTTCGGGCGAGAGAAATTCCTTGGTGAAACCGGTTCTAACCTGGTAAATATAAATTTCCCACAGGAGATGAGAATTTTTTTGGCGAGGTGAATCGATTTTATAAGATTTCTTTCAGTTGCGTATTTTTCCATTAATTACAATAATTAATTTTCACTAAATAATAACACGCTATTGTTATTTTAAAGAGTTTTAGAAACTCTGTTCGTCTTTTCTCGTCCGGCGCTGTCCCGGGCATAACTTCTATTTTATTTAGATATTGTTGGACTTTTGATGCATCTACCTGTACAACATCATAAAGAGAAATTATGGGTTCCATTTATGTATGTTGCCTAGGGGTTTGTCTAATTCATGGGAAAGGAAAATGCCGATGTAGGCCAATACACGGAATATGTAGATAGCTGAATCAATTCAGTCGCCAGCTTGTGGGAAACTGCATGCGCTAACATTTTAAATTTTTAAGCAGAACGGACTGCATTCAATTTCATAAATTTCAAAATCAAAATCAATCGCAATGTGAACATTTCCAAAAAAATGTTTCATTCATTTAATTTGCCTTTGTAATTGAAATTAACTGACACAAGAACGAGTGTACGGAGTATATTTAGCATAACAAAACACTTTCCGAGTCAACACTGTCAAGTATTTATTTATTTAAAGAGGTTCTGATTGATAAAGGATGTTGATTCTTTCGTTTGAATCGAAATTAAAAGATTCAACGATATTACGATACTGTACATGGCACTGAAATTGGAAAATTACAAAGAAATTTTCAGATTAAACGATTTATGTTTAATTGTGAATTAGGAAGACTCTCCCCCCAGTCACTGTAGCTGTTATGTAACACAGTTTTAGAATATTCTTACAGATCTTTAATTACTCGTTTTAATTGTTTCAAAATATTTCTTAAATTATTTCAAAAGAAATTATTATTAAAACCATTGATAACAACTACAGAGAACTCTGTATATTATGAAATTTAGAAGCGTGTAAAAATAACTTCATTAACTAAAAAGTAGAAATAATTATTTTGAAAATGAATCTCTAGCTATTACTATAATTTTCGAATAAATAATAATTTGTGGCTTTAGACTTCACAAATCATTTTTGGATACATTAAATCGTAAGAAGAAACGAAAGTTAAAAACCCCTCACAAAAAAATGGTTTCACAGTTGTTAACAATCTGTAAAAATAAAAGTATCTGATTGAACTAAAGAGAACATTTATATGCCATAGAAAAAACGACTTTTCAACCGATTGGGATGATTAGCATGATTAGCATTCAACCGATTTGTTCAGACAACGCACATTATCTTAGAAAATGAGAATTTCAGTTTGCGCAAATAACAATTGTTCCTTCCGCGATAGCGCATTTTTAATTGTGGAAACTGAAATGTTCCACGTTTTCATCATAGGGAATGTTGAAATCGTGTGTAGTGTGCATAGGTATTGTACCGTGATCCACAGTTTTGAAACAATTTTGGAGAAGTGTAAAGAAAAAAATTTGAATTCCATTCCACTCTGGAGCATTGGAACCACTTTTTCAGATTTTTCTATCCTCTCATTTCATTTTTCTTTTTGTCATTTTTGCTCTACGGAAGTAAATGTTTTTATACCAGTGCTGGAAATGTAAATTTGTGACCCCCCTCTTCGTCTGCTGCCCTCCTGGAATGATTAATTCGTTACACCGTCGTCACTCAGCCATCAAATACAATAGATAAATTACGCTCTGAAGTCTTTGAATAACAAAAAAAGAGAGGGTAATGTTTTTGCTGAAATGTATCTCTTTTTTCCCCGCATTTATTCACTGTATAATATGTAGGCCTGTGTAGAAAAAAACCGCAAGTGTCATAGGCCTGTTGATGCCTTGCGTTTTCACGTAAATTGCAACATTGTGTTGGAATCGTTGACCGTGCGCAGTGAAACAGCTCTTTGTATTGTGATTTCCATTCCACTGTTCCTGTGCCCCAATTTTTTTTAGTCTTTTTGTAACGTAAAAGTTAAATTATTTATTAAAAGACATTTGTTTGTATGGATGTTTACTTCCGTATTTATTTATTTTTTAAACAAAAAGAGCATTGAAATATTATTTTTAGGTCAAATTTTGTAATTCCGTATTTTCTCGGGACATCACAGCACAACTCGTCGTAGCTCAGTTGGTTTAGCGACTGACTGTGGCTTGGCGGTCCCGGGTTCGATTCCCGGCGCGGGCTCTCGAAAATTTCGATTTCGGGGTACTGGTCGTTCCCCTCGCATAGTGTCTAAGCACCATAAGGGGGACGTATGACCTGTAGTGCAGTTGACTACATTTGATTAGGTACAAGAAAAAATGTAGTATTTTGATCCTTTGAGTTTCTCTCAAAGCTGTACGAGACTCACACTTGAATCGTCTTTGCTTTGTATTGTTGAATTGTATTTTTTTTGTTTTTGTTTTAACTAAATAGCTTGAAAATAAAGTAGACATTAATGAGCTTCACCAGTTAAGTGTTATGAAAAGTCATTAATCTTAGACATGTTGAGATTCAGAAGACCAAAATGGAAGACCTTCGAAATGCTAGTGTTCAATTTTGAATTGCTCAAATCTTCACCTTGTTATTCAATTTTTTTAAAAACATATTTTGACATTTTTTAGACAGCAATTGAGGCAAAGTTGCCTACTAACAATTCTAGCTTCTCAGGAGGATTCTCATCACATGTATAACCTGAATTGTTCTCTGCCCATTCGTCGCTCACCTACCTGATCTATATCAAAAGCTAATTTCGCTGGAATATTTTGGTTTGACGTTTGTTAAAGAAGAAGGAAGGTTAGACGTAATCGCAATTTTTTCTTTTAATTCTCTTTTACGGTGGCAACTGTAATTCATGGTTTGGCCGGTTGGCCGGTAACGCGACCGGCATTTTTGAAAGCACTTGGCAGTGACCGCCAAATTCACGTTTTCTTAACAATATGTGTGCTGTGTGTGTGTGTGTGTGTGTATTCCAAGAAGCGCAACTTTTCGTGCACTACATATGTCTGACAAACGGTGAACGTTGTTTCCCTTAACCCCACCACCACCACCTCATCATATTTTCTATTATTTCAAGTTGTTTCTTCGCGAGTGTAACACCTGGTTCCGCTCGGATCCACATCGCTGGCTCGCTGGCGCTTCTGGTTCACTTCGTGTTAAAATCAAGTTCTTCTATATGGTGGGTGAACACCTAGGCCCTTTTTCCATTTGTCATTTTCGAACTTACAGCATGTGAAAAGGGGTGAGCTTATGAGGGGGAGGGGGGTGATTTTTGTTTTACCGATAGGTTCTATTGATTTAGTGCAAAGAAGGGTAAGTTTTTTAACTGCATTTTGTTAATATCATAACCTACACGTTTGTTAAAGACCGAACAAAATTATTAACAACAACGTAAATGTTTACAATTCAATGCAAATTGGCTCTTAATTAATTGAACCTGCAATTTTGACTCGTCATTTATTTTATTTTTTTAAATTATCAAGTGCCCTCGCCATAGTGCCTAAGCAGCAAGAGTGTGTAGTGCACTGACTACATACAGTGAAGGAGGGAGTAATTGCACCCGTCAGCTGTCTAAAAAAGCACAGGTAGTTCCACCTTGATGAAATCGCTTAAAGTGATTGACTAATTGTTTGTGTGAAGCGATCGTTTCGCATTTTTTGAAGCCCAATTTATTTTGCTAGAATATTATTTTCATAAATAGAATCTGAGGAGTAACCTTAGTTTCAGTTGCGAAAGAGGAGCAAGGAGAATAGTTGATCTGAAGCAACTTGAAACACAATTTCTTGTTAGGAAACCAAAAATATATAAGCTTGTTCAGGATCAGAGGTGTCGAGTGGTCGAGAGGTAGCGCGTTCGCCGCAAAAGCCCGTGTTGGCGGTTTCGATTCCGTCCGACACCTTCGGAATATTTCGGGCGAGAGAAATTCCTTCACGCGCCTTCTTTCGGAATAGCAGTAAAAATCATGACCCGTACCTGTACGATACCGGGACGTTAAAGATCCCTTTCCTAGGCAGCCTAAGCTAGGCACAATTTCCAGGTCGCTCACATGGGGGGGTTTTGAGATGTAATCATTGGTAAACCCCCTTAACAAATATTTTTTAAATATATTCATGATCTAGCTTACCAACTTTATCAACCCCCCCCCCTTAAGGGGGCGACCTGGTATTTTGTCTAGTCTAACTAACTAGGTAGAGATCTGTAGCGTGTCCTGATGTCGTACAGGCGTGAGACATGAAGAATGGATGCGTAGGAATAATTTTGCTCGCCCGAAAAACGTCGACGGTATCGGCCGGGATTGAACCCGCGATCACTGGCATAGGAAGCACGCACGCGAAGCACTAGGCCACTCGACAACTCTTGAAAGAAAACTAGGTACTACAGTAAGGGCAGACAGGCGCGACGATCGCCCTAGACCGTACTTTAAAAAATAAGAGAGCACTCCACTCCATATAGGCAAAAATGTGGTTCGCCCTCTTGGCCGCAAATATTGGTGAACACCGGGAAAAGTCGGCGAGCATGGAAATAAAAAGAAAACGCATCAAATGCGAACGACTTTCAACCCCTCTTATTCAGCTGAACATAGTTGCTGTTATTATTAAGGATTTGTAGGCGGCGGCCATACAATCTCGACGATGTTTCTTTTTGGCAAGCTCAGTTCAAGTGTGCATAATTTTGAGGTCGATGACGATTCGCAATTTACATAATTTGATTTTTTTGTTGTTGACTTATTTGCCCAATTAGTTATTGTGAAGTTGTCAAAGCTCATCTGACGACTATTGAAATTGCTGCCCTTATAAAAATAGCTAATTTATTTCTATTCTAAGTATTTATTGATGTCATTATATGTAGATCTCATCCTGCAGACCTGCACTGTCTTGAATCGATCGGCCGAGAAATGGATCCAGAATCAAAGCAATTTTTCCATTCCGATAAATCGATCCATAATTTAAGGAAATTGCTCACTTCGACAGACAGCAAGGCGTTGAGTGTCATAGCGTATGGCCTGCGTGAATCTTATGTCCGGATCGCGGGTTCAAACCCGCTGACACCTTCGACATTTCGTCGAACTCCTTACGTACTCCTTTCGGAATGGAAATAAATCGTGACCTGTGCCGGTACGATATCAGGACACGTTCAAAATCCCTACCTAGATCAGATCTTGTCTAGATTAAATTACTAGATCGTTCCTTAGGCATTTGAAATTGAGATCCTGTTTAATAGTTCTTTGTACAGATTTTTTGTGAAATGCCAATTTCCCATGATCCAATGGTCAATTATCGACGGAACCCGTTTGGTCGATCTTTTTTTAAAGTTTCAAAAGTCCAGTGTGACTCCATCCCTGGAAATTCCAGCTCTGGAAATTCTTTGAGGAATCTTTTTGCGCCGTATATTTTGTCTTCACGTAAATTTTTTATTGCAATTCGATCTTCCTGACTAAACACCATTTTTGATGCTCTCGATGGTGTTGAGTAGACGAATTTTATCTCAATACGCCACCTACGGGTAATTAAATTCGAACACTGCAAAATTTCATTTATTTAAATCGAATCATTTTTCACGAAGTTGTGATATTTTATTGGGTTCTACTTTTTTTTTACTCGCAGTGCAGTGTTCACTTATTATCATTTGTTCAATTTCAACTTTTCTATTGATAAAGTATTTCGAACCTATCTGATTTGCTAATCTGATACTGATTTGCAAATCAAAAAGATGGTCGATTTCGAATCTTGGGGTTTCGTGAGATTTCGTATGAGAGCGTCTATTTTCGGTAAACCATAGCATGTTGGTTATCAGAAATGACGATTTTTCATTCACAAGAACCACTACGTTATTGGCATATTAAAGATATGTTTTTCCAATTTTAACTCTGTATAGCAGTTTAATATACGATTGACTAAGCGCGAAAACGTTGAACCTTTTTCTTTGAAATACCCCCCCTGATCCGTTTCACGATTACATATATTAGATACGGGGCTAGCTATGTCATTTTCGTTTTCAGTCTCGTATGCCTTGACTAATGTAGTCTTTTTGATATTTTAGATCAAGACAGATGTTTCTTTCACGCGTTGTGCGTTTTAATGAGCTAATCTCTATTCACTCTTTGATCAATAATTTGCATCTCGTAATTCGTCTTTATAACGCTCATGCTCGATGACGTCTTCAGACCCTCGGAAACGTTTCTACAGCTAGGTGTGTAATAATAATACCTCAATTATTCGAGCCATTTCCACCTTTTCGAGGCTACTTTTGTAGACATCTGTTTGAATGTTCTAAAATGTTCATTGCATTTCTAAAATTTGTGTCTCCAACTCCTCTGCAAAAGTTTTCTTTGTAAATATTTCGCGCAGCAGGACAATGGAAAGACAATTCAAATACATGCGCGTGTTTATTGCACGGATTGATTTCGACCTGGAATATAATAATAAAAATATTCCTCGATTAACAGAAGTGTACAATTTCATTGCGGACCTGATAATCCACCTGGTTGAACGAGAATCATCAATCAATGAAACTTGTTTGGTTGCTTGTTTGATTTCACCGGTAGTTGCCTCATTAAAAAATGGCAATTTCGAAAGTCTGGTACTCTTGATATTTGCTACAAGCGGCCCCTGATCTCAGTTGGATGTTCAAGAAAGACAAATTTATTTTTCTGGTGTGAAATGAGCTTATCTTGATTTACGGTTTTGTATTATCAGCATCATTTACATGTTCAGTGCGTAAGCATAATTAGGAACCGGATTTTTTTCAACAATAATGTTATTCGTAAGATCCGCGTATGTGTATGATAAATATTAAACAAAGAAAGGACAAAACCCGGTAAACTCCTGGAAACTATGATATCCGAATTAGCCGAGCTTTGTCCTTCTTTGCTTTAATGCTATCCGGCGACATCGATATATCTTTTATATTTATACAGTATACTACAATTATACTAAACGATGCACTGGAAATGTTAAGGCGATGCTTAAAATTTTCTGTGGTAGGATTATATCTACGTCATATTGTATTATCCTATTTTGATAAACGTTTTTTTAAAAAATTGTTGGTTTGCTTGCGGTCAAATTATATTTTAAAAATTAATTCCGCTTTTTGTGAATGCCAAATTATTGGAAAAGTGATTTGATGCTGCTATTTTTTATAATTGTAGAGTGAATCTGATTGATTATGGAAGAAAACGGTTTATAAATGGCTAGTAATGACCACTTGAGAGCCTAGCAGTATTTAAAATTGGAAGTTAGATCTTTCGCTTTCGAAGTTGCAAAACGTCACCAAATCAGCCAATCACAGAGCGCCGAAAAAATTTCTTCGCGCCGAAGATTCGTCGGGAAACGACACCCGGAAGCCAGTCAATTTTTCGCGAGTCGTCTATTACCAAAGTCTTGCCTCAATTAACTTTTTACCAACTTTTTAAAAAATTACAAATCAGCAGGCGACTGTGCGTGTGGTATAAATTCTAGTATGGGTATCGGTAATGGCTAAAAAAAAATATGCGGAATCCAGTTTTTATTTGTCTCTTTAGATTTCAGACGATTAATTAATCAGTTGACGTGCCTCGCGTCGCATTGGTGGTGGTGATGGTGGTAAGGGGGCTGGGGCAAATCCACCTGCGATAAATTAAAAAAAAACGTGTGCCAACGACGATTGTAAATACAGTGTATTTTTTTGTGGTTATTACATGTGTACCTTTAGTTTCGCAGCAGGGGTGGAACAAGGAGCTGCAAAGTTAGAGCATCAGTAACGATATATTGCGTCATTCTTCGAGCTTATTTACTCGCATTTCTTTAATCGTTGAAAAGTGTGCTTTCGAAAAATGATAGGATGAATGAAATGATTTTCATGGATGTCATGGGCTATTGAGCGTCAAGTCATCATTCGATAGTGATACCTTGAGCCGATTGTGACTCCACATTTTTTTTTACTGCGATGAAACGTCCACAGCGCCATCTAGGAATATGCGATACTATCTTCGACTTCTTGATTACTGATGACTTCTGCTCTTCTATCTTCTAATGTCATTGTTGCAAAATCGCATTCCGTGAAATTGAGATTCGGACGGTCCAGTGGCGATTCGCTGCATGCAGTGGTGCCCGCGTTTTTTTTTTTACGCGTGTGATTCTCACGCTGATTTCTTTTAGTTATTTTTTTTTGCGATTTTTCTATTTGCGGGGCACACAGTCATGGCGGATTCTTTGCATGTGAACCGTGGTTTTTGGATATGGGGGGGGCACACACATAAGTAAAAATTGATTTCACCTTTTGGCCACCACCACGCCACACCAACGAGCTGGAAAATTATCTAAGCGGGCAGTAGGGTGCTGAGTGCGGTAGCATTGAGGCCAGCGGCTAATAAAAATGGCGGATTTCTCCACCTATGACTGACTACTGTAGACTGCTCACTGGTGTCCTTGGACATGAGGTGCGAGCGATTAATATGGAGATTTGAACAGCGCCTTGTTTGTTGTAAACATGAGGCGACATACATGTATGTATCATATTCATCAAAATGAAGATTCGGCAGAAACAAAATGCGTGCTCCGAAAACGTAGGTTTCATCATTTGATCACTAGAGGTCGTTGCGATTTTGTACGAGAACCACGGTAGTGTCCCCATGTGGCGAAACTGATCAAGACCAGCCAAGTGTTCGGTGAGCAGCGCCTAAGGACAAAACTATCCCAAAAGTCGCCTAAATTGAATACTTTTTTCTATATGTTTATCTTGTGGGTGACTGACTGCATATCTCTTTCAGTTCGATGAATTTTAAGGAATAAGTTGGGATAGTACGACTCGTCGTGGCGCAGTTGGTTTAACGACTGACTGGTTCGGCGGTCCCGGGTTCGATTCCCGGCGCGGGCTCTCGAAAATTTCGATCCCTGGGTACTGGAGGTGCCCCTCGCATAGTGCTTGAGCACCATGAGGGGTACATAACGCCTGTAGTGCGTTTGACTACAGTTGATTAAAAAAAGCGCTTCTAGCGGCGGCAATTGACGACAAGAGCGCTACCTAGTGATACAACACAGATCGAATGCCATGGCGGTCGGGGACAAAATATTCGTATGGGCAGCGTTTAATTTTACCGTCCGTCAACGTTGTTTTTGTTGTTGTTATTTACACACTGTGTATGATAATAAAATTAATATAAATTAATTAAATTAATTAATAAAATGTTTGTTAAGGAGGTTCACCGGTGATTGAACATCTTAAAACCCCCCAGGTATAGGCGACCTGAAAATTTTACCTAACCTAGGCTGTCTAGGAAACGTCCCGATATTGGTACAGGTCATGATTTGACTTCCATTCCGAAAGAAGGCGTGCGAAGAAATTTCTCTCGTTCGAAAAATTCCGAAAGTGTCAGCTAGAATCGAAACCGCGATCACGGGTTTTTGAGGAACACACGTTACCTCTCGTGTATTATTGGTGAAGTTGTCTTTCTTGCGGCCTTTCAGCACTTCCATGGGCGAATGGTCAACTAATTGATTTGCTAAATTGATCGAAGGTCGCGCAAGTCTCTGCTCAACCGAATCTAACAACTCGCGCCAACGCAAGAACATATGAAAGAAAGAAAAAGAAAAGAGTTGCGCAATTTCTTCGGTATTTTTTGTTCTTTAATGGGAGGGGTGAGAAATGGTTGCTGCAGGTGGTGGTGGGGGTCGTTTTGACCGACAGAAATTTTTCTTGCGGTGTAAAAAAAAATTGATTTTGGACGTGAAATCGCGGGCACGTTATCGGGGCAGCATTTCGTGCGGAGGATTGGTCATTAGGGGGCGCAACTTTTCTTTTTTGCGGTGATGCAAATTTAGGTTAATTATAGCTGAGGGGGGTCTCTATATTCCGATGGGACTTGCACGTTCGATGTCTGTGGGATTTTGCCTCATGCGATGGGAATTTGTGGAAATTTTACTTTTGCTTAAATGGCAAAGGGTGGAAAAAAAGAGAAGAAAACTCGACGTACCACACGTTTAGTTCTATACGTATTGTTGAAGTGGGATTTTTTTTTCAAGTGCGTAGAAATTGAAAGCTAGGGCAACCGAGAGAAGGGGGGAAGCTCCTTTTTCACCGCCCCTGTAAAAGAATCCTCCTATACATAAATCATGCCCAACACCAACCACATTTTTTCCGTTTGTTGAGTATAGAAAAATCATTAGTTGCGACACGTCGTTATTTTTTTTTAATGTCCACTAGGGGATGCTGATGAAAATGTAAAAAATTAAGGATGAATCCATTTTACGGATGTTTTCCACATACACCTCGGGTGTGCCATCCGGGGTAGTTAAAGGTTTCCCTAGCTCCACCCTCGTTGGACAATTGTTTTTTTTTTGTTGTTGTTCTCCGTTGTTTCTGATCTGTGGTGTTGCGCAAGAATGGCATCAGTTGTTGGTTCTATTATCGTAATCCGTCCGCGGCCGCCTTTTCAATACACATGTATTCCTTGGTTCAGAATTGTTTTGTGCTCGGCTCGGTGACGTCTCTAAATATGGTTGTAGAGCGCGCGTAGAAATAAATGTAGGCTACTCTAGTAGATCATACGAGGAGAACTGAAGTATCCGATCGCTGAGAATGTTTTTTCGGTGCCACCAAACGGCTTGTTGGGGGGGTTGCGATTTTTCTGCCACTTCACGCAAATATGGAGTTTCCTATGGGATAATGATGATGATGACAACGTTGTTTTCCTCGCCCTCCCTCAGCCATTTATCCCTATCCCTCTAGCGAATGGATAGTAACGAATTAACGCGTCGTTGGTTGAAGCGCCAACTGTCGACCAAATTATGCAACGCAAACGATAATCAAATTTTGAGTCGTCAGTTCTGGCTGAAAACAAATTTTCTGTTTTAATTAAAAGGGGTTGAAGATGCGTTTGATTTTTCATCAAAAACCTCCCTGATGGCGTTTGGCTCGTAACCAATAAAATTGCACACACACAAGTTTTTTGTTGTTGCTTGAGGTGTCGAGTGGTCGAGAGGTAGCGCGTTCACGCCTGAGTATATAAAAAATATTTGTTAAGGGGGAGTTACCAGTGATTTAATTCCTCAAAACCCCCCCAGAAGGCGACCTGGATATTTTTGCCTAACCTAGGCTGGCCGCTGTCCTCAAGAAAGGGGTCTCTTTTTATACTTCTATTCCGAAGGAAGCCGCGTTAAAGAATTTCTCTCGCCCGAAAAATTCCGAAGGTGTCGGCCGGAATCGAAACCGCGA
>JAQGBY010005239.1:0-14991 GCA_034698785.1 Mycogona germanica | reverse complement strand
TTTCGGCGGTCCCGGGTTCGATTCCCGGCGCGGGCTCTCGAAAATTTCGATCCCGGGGTACTGGTCGTTACCCCTCGTATAGTGCTTAAGCACCATGATGGGGACGTAAGGCCTGTAGTGCGGTGGACTAGTTGATAAAAAAAAAAAAAAAAGTAATAAAAATTTTATTCTCAACTTGCTCTCGTCGCCGGCCTCTGATTGTAGTCAAACAATCGTTACTCCATCACTATTTAAAAAGTATATGCTGTTCGCCAAAACTTGCACAGTTAAACAACAATACAAAAAAACCATCTCATGTGTGTAAAGCCAACAAAAATTATTTTTCTTTAATCACATTATAAAAATATGACACCTACTTGCAGAATTCATAAAATGTGCGTGGTAGTATATTTGAATTTGTGATTACAGGGTGGCCTAAAAAAAAACGTTTCGCTAGAAAATGTTATAACATTGCAAATCTTTTATTTGTTCCATTAAAATTTGGCACACATATTGGCCTTTCCTTTCTTTATGCCTCGCGCACATGCAACTTCGTGACGTCATCATTCGAAATCCTTAAATTCAAAATGGCGTTCAGCAAAGAACAAAACGAGATTGCTTTCTTACGCAAAACGAAACATTCAAGTGCGAAGAGTTTCCGGATGAAGACTGGTCTCTGGGAGGTTTACAGACACTTGTGTGAAAAATTGATTAACTGGGTCTGTCGAACGTCGTTTTGGAAGCGGCCGTCTTGTGCGCGCAACAAGATGGGGCTTATGCTCATCGTGTTCATGTCACACTAGAGAAACACCTGCCTTCATTAAGCCGACAAATTGGCCACCCAACAGCCTCGACCTCAACCCCATCGACTATGCCATTTGGGACAAAACAAAGAATTGTGAGTACGTGGAATGAAGTCGAACAATCGGTTATTGATGAAACAATAAATAAATGGTGCCAGCGTCTTCGCACATGTTTCTGCTAAAGGAGAAAACTTTGAGCACACTTTGCATTGCATTTGTAGACGTCTAAACATGTGTGCCAAGTTTTTATGGAATAAATTAAAGATTTGCAATTTTATGATCAAATTTCTAGCGAAACGTTTTTTAGGCCACCCTGTATAAACACCAAAATCAGAATTGTGTCTAAATGATTAAAAAAACATCACCATTTTGTAAAGCTCAGCTAGAAACCGTACAGTGTTTCAGGTAGCATACGTAAACGTCATCGAAAAAGTTGCCACCAACATCCATTCCACCGTGCACAAAAAATAATGTGCCATCGCGTTCTTTGGAATTTTCTGAAATCAAGTAAACAAGTCAAGAACGTCCATCAATTCGTTGCAATAAAAGCGCTCAATCTTTCCAACCAGCCTGATGAGATATTAAGCGTTTTTAATTTTGCGAGATTTACCTTAAATTCATGGTTGCCGTTTGGGTCTATAGGGAACTTTGAAATATCCATATAACTTACCTGGCAAACATCGGCGCTCTCGTCGGACTATTGGTATTGAGCAATACGCAAAATTTAGTCTTGGAGAGGGGAAATCGTCCTTCGTGGGAATTTGTGACCATTCACGATTATCTGAGAGAACAATGGAAAAAAATACACTTATCAATTTTGGCTTAACCTATTTAGAAAATGTAACAATGATACAAGAAAAACTATTAATTGCGCACGTTTACTGAAATTCGGTTATAATACAACATCAAAGGCAATTTTTTTTTGTTGTTATTTTATGGTGAATTTTTTGACAATAAATGCCGAGCGGCGAACACGAGAAATAGTGGTTCTTTGAAATTACTATATGAAAAAAAATCTTAAATTGGGAATAGTGGTTCAAAATGAACGACTAAATGGTAGAAATTGGGATATCCCCGATAAGAAAAAAAATTATCAAATGTAAGAATTGTGTAAATGATTTTTCACATTAAATAGTTAGCAGAAAACGTACCCGTGTTGAACGAGTAGAGATCGTTGACGGCTCCCCGCAGCGTCAACCCTCCGAAGACGTAGAACGAGGAACCAAGCGATACCCCGCCATGGCTGGCCCGGGCGCGGGGCACGCAGACTGAGGAATACTGAACAGCCGTCCATGTCGCGGTGTCGACATCGAACTGGTGCATGTCATCAAAAAATTTGTCTCCGCTCATCCCACCGTGAATGTAAACCTAGACAACCAGGCAAGGGAGCAAGACACTCATTGGTATAGCTAGGTATCCAAGAAATATATTTTTCACTGGCACACACGTCGGATTTGAACATTTAAAAAGTTGGCAAATTTGACAAAAGTTTCAAGGAATAACAGTATCAAATTTCTGCGAAACGTATTTTTTAGGCCACCCTGTACAGGTTATTATTTTTTATATACCTTGTTGTTGATGACCTGAATGAGATGGCCTTGTCTGGGTTGAGGTGAGCTGCCACTGCCCTTGATGCACGCCCAACTGCGCTGGAATGTGTCGTAAAGGTACACATGTTGATCGCCCACTGGCTCAGAACCACTCGATCCACCGCCAAACACAAAAAGTCTTTGATCTGGAAATAAATCATTATTATTTACAATAGAATTTATTTACAAAAATTGTTTTTTAATATATTTCTCAAACATAAAAAATTGTTTATTAGTAAATCATTCACTATTCATATTTCTCCATTTTCAACCAAATGTTTCATTGAACAAATAATTTTATAAACACTGAAATATTATTTAATGAACAAAAAAATGTATAATGCAAAAATAAATTTGATTTCAATTGATTACAATTGCTTCACAAACAAATTACCATTTAAAATTGCAGCAGAGTGTTGGGTACGCGGGGTGGGCCTAATACTGTCATCGAAATTGATCCTAGCTGGCTCCATCCACTCGACCAACACGGGATCGAATTCTCGAACGTCGTTCAGGTTGCCATTCTCATTGGCACCACCGAAGACCCAGATCCTTGGTTGAGGTTTGGATACGCTTGTCGCGCTGTGCTCGTACCTGGCGCCGACCGCCGCACATTGCCCGGGATGGTAGAGTTTCTCCCAAACTGACGAATTCAAATCCAGCACGAACGCATCATCGAACGCTTGGTCAGGATTGGCGCCGCCGAAACAGTAGATCCTGCTGATAGGGCTGTCAGATTCGACGTCCGGATTGGAATTGGTGATCACCAGACTAGCCGAATGCCCCACCCGTGGCGATGGAATGTTACCCTTGGTACGAAGACGAAACCAGCATCCATGTTCTACCTCCTTATCTCCGACCCCCTGTCGTGCTAATACTGTCAATGCGTCTGAAAACTTCATTATTCTCTCTTAAAAATTTTCAAAGCCAGTTTGAACTTGGCAAGAATCGGGTGGAGGACGTCAGTCACGTCATGGCGGTTGGCAGAAATACATTCCAGGAAAAGCCACGTTCACATGACGGCGCACACTTTGGACTCGATGCTCTTTTCGTCAGATTTCGTGACGCTGTTACCCTTGCGACGGACGACCACTGCGTGGTTGCCGTACGAGCTGTAGGCGTAGCTCTTCGGGGTGGCGCCGTAGCTGAGAAAGTTGCCCGGTTTCGCTCCCTTCTGGTTCTCCTTGAATATCAGGACAGACACGTCTTCGTAGCGTCGACGAATTTCATACTGGGACTCTGGCAGTGCACTGCTGTTACGCGACTTATTCATCGGAGGAACGAGCAACTAGCCTAGAAAATAAACGAATTCAAAAAATACAGAGCCCATTACCCATCAAAGTTCATTCCAATTTAACATGACAGTCTACTAACTGGCTCGGAGGTCTCGGGTTCGAGGTACTGGGCGTGCCCCTCGCATAGTGCCTAAGCACCATGAGGGGAACAGAGCGCCTTTAGTGCGGTTGACTACAGTTGATTGAAACATTGAATTTATATGCAATTTTAAAACAAAAGAAAATGGAAACATGATGACAGCTTCAAGATAATACATTTCAAAACAAGCAACAAAAAATAGTTTCACAGAAACATGTTAAGGCAAGATACACTTACACATGCACTGACTGTATCTAATTGGACTATGAGAGATTTCTCTGTTTACAATTAGGAGTGGTGCGTTAATCATTGGGTCGACATTTGAGGCCAGTTACAATAAACAACCACATGTTTACTTAACTCTCCCCGGCTTCCATCTGGATCAGAATCGTAGACATGAAAAAAATAATGGGCGCGACACACACGATAGGCCTAATATATCAACTCATGTTTGTAAGCTGTTGTCATCATCTATAGACATAGACTGTCACTACACATTTCTTAATTACCTTTGCCAGCGTATCTCAACACAAATGTCACATCGACAGAAGTGAAATAGTAAACGGAATGGCGATCAACCAGCGAGCACACACACGCCCACCAACCCAATTAAACACTCAACACCAACTTCAGCAAGCAGACGAATCATGAGCTATCAACATTCGATAGTTTCTCGCTCTTTCGATAGTTGCTCACAATCGGCGGTCCCGGATTCGATTCCCGGCGTGGGATCTCGAAAATTTCGATCCCTGTGCCCCTCGTAAAGTAACGCCAGTAATGCGCGATTCACTACAATTGATTGGGTGAAAGAAATATATAAAATGCGTACCTTGAGCTACAATGACTATTACAATACCATTGCAGCACACATATCGAAACTTATCCTTTCTACAATCGATAGTACCGTCCATCGCTAGTTGATGTAAATGCAAACTAGGCGCTCGGCCTGAAATATAAGTTGGAAATAGTAATTGATGTTGTCAAGAATTAAAATGTCACGCAAACACGCTCTATCATTCGAAATATTACATGAATGTTCCGTATCCAAAGCTAGGACAAGCAAATTAACTTTGCCGCATGGAGTGGTCGATACACCGGTATTTATGCCCGTCGGGACGCAGGGAACGCTGAAGGGTCTCCTCCCCGAACAGGTGGAGCAACTCGGTTGCAGCCTCATGCTAGGAAATACCTATCACTTGGGCATGAGGCCGGTCAGTATTTTTTATCAAGAATAGTTTATTCCTTTGTTAACTTTATTGTTTTGCTTATTTGATTTAACAGTGCTTATTTGGCGAGATGTTTTGAGGAGACGTTTGACCACGTGGTAACCCTTCCAAGTGCCGTCGCGCGACCTACCATCTCTGTCAACCTCGAGCCATTTTGGCTAAATGACAGTTTTTCCAAGGGCATGTGCATTGCTTGTACTGCAGTTTAGTGACCATTAAATGTAGTACTTGTCGTAGCCCACTTGGTATTGCGACTGAGTGTGGCTCGGCGGTCCCGGGTTCAATTCCCGGCGCGAGCTCTTGATTATTCGATCCCGGGGTACTGTAAAAAAAAATTGAGTCCCTTTCATTCTCTTTGGAAAATTCACTATTTATGCTGTAAACGTAAATCTTATTCTTAAAAAGTTCATTCACTAAAATCAATTAGTTCCATTAAAACCTATATGAAGTTAAAATAAAAATAAGTACATACTGGAAGCGATTTGTTTGTTTTGAAAAAGTCAAATGATGACGTTATATTTTCAATTCATTTGCAGGGTATGGAGATACTGAAGAAAGCGGGAGGATTGCATTCTTTCATGGGTTGGAAGAAAAATCTGCTAACTGTGAGAATTTCAAATTGCTCGAGCCAAAACTTTGACGCGCGAAAGTGTTCCTCCAGTGAAATTATTTTTGTTTTATGACTTGTTGCAGGATAGCGGCGGTTTCCAGATGGTGTCATTAGTTGACCTGTCTGAGGTGACTGAGGAAGGGGTCAGGTTCAAGTCTCCCTACAACGAGCACGAAATCCTGCTGACACCCGAGAAGTCCATCGAAATCCAAGAGGCGATCGGTGCTGACATCATCATGCAACTGGACGATGTACGAAATTTGTCATTTAGTTGTACAAAACTATCTCAGGGACGTGCACCCGCTCTGTAACCAATATAACTTAATGTTTCTATTTTCTGATTGAATGCTGGTGGCGAATTTTCTGTGCGTGGACATTGTGGAAACATAAACGGGCACTAGCTGCGTAATATGTCCAGTGTTCCATTCTTGGCAACACATTTTTAAATAATATATTTTTTTCTACATTTTTTAAAAATTCCCATTCTAATGTATATTTTTGGATTTTACCCACATCCGTTTATCGTTCAGTGCTCTACTTGAACCATCATCCTGCCAATTAAACTTATGTTCTAAAATCTGCATATGTTTTTTTTTAATATCGAAAGTTTCGCACTTTGTATGACAGAACAGATTTTTGTTGTGCTCTCGATACCTTCACAATCTTGGTGGGGTAAAAAGGAACTACGCGTATGGTTTCTGGCAATGCGCTGCATTATTGACCTAACTAAGTCTATACTTCACTTTTTCACTGTAGGTGGTGTCCAGCACTGTTACAGGGCCGCGGGTGGAGGAGGCCATGCATCGGACGATCCGTTGGTTGGATCGCTGCCTGGCTGCTCATCGCAATACCTCTACCCAGAACCTGTTCCCCATTGTGCAGGGCGGACTGGACGAGGATTTGCGCCGCCGGTGCGCCGCCGAGATCGTCAAGCGCGACGTGGCCGGCTACGCCATTGGCGGTCTGAGCGGCGGTGAGGCCAAGAACGACTTCTGGCGAATGGTGGACGTGAGCACCGATTGCCTGCCCAAAGGCAAGCCCAGATATCTCATGGGTGTAGGGTGAGTATATTATAGAATTGAATTTGTAACCAACTGTAGAATTGAATTTGTAAATTAAACGGATAATTTTGGGGGTCTGTGCTGATCAAGTAACGTCGAATTATTATCTGCAGTCCACCGCTCGTTAATCATTGAGCATCGCTTCATAATCACGATGCGGGAACGAGTTCGATTATTTTGTCGGGTGTTTCGCAAATTTTCGTTTCTTTTAATTTTTTGTATCTTACTGAGTCTTGCCAACTCGGACGTCGTCGTTTCCCCAGTCGTGTCCTGGGTTTTGCCCTTTCTTTGTTTTTGATTTTGGTGTTTGAGAGGAAAATTAATGTTTGCGAGTCTCTCCTTTGCTGTATGCATTGCTCTAGTAATGTTTGTTCATATTACTGTTGCAGATATGCCATTGATCTGGTTGTCTGTGTTGCCTTGGGAGTGGACATGTTCGATTGTGTTTATCCTACGCGGACTGCGGTATGTCTTTCAATGCGCCAACTTTATTTCAGAATTCATCAATTCTATTCTTGGCAACAATCATCTCTCGATTGCGTTTGATTTCATTGCAACTGCATAATTTCAACAACAATGACATCTCAAAAATATTAATTTTTACTTAATTTTGTTATGTTGTTTCCCCATAGCGCTTCGGGACAGCGTTAGTGCCCACCGGCTTACTAATGTTGAAGAAACAGCAGTTCGCTTCTGACTTTGGACCTATTGATCCGAATTGTTATTGCAGCACGTGTAAACAATATACCAGAGCGTACATTCATACCATCGCAACTCAGGAAACAGTAGCGAGTCATCTTCTGACCATCCACAATCTTGCCTACCAGGTGAAATATTTAAACATTTTTTGTTTTTAATGTGTTCCTAGTGTACGCGCTTCGATTATTGTAGTCGCGATAAGCCGAAGCAAAAGCTCGCTGTACACTACTCTGTTTAAGCGAAAATAATGATTCGCTAATTTTCTAATAACTCTTATTCTTTTTACAGATGTCCCTCATGAAATCTATTCGTGAAAGTATACAAAGGAACGAATTTCCGAAGTTTGTTAAAGATTTTATGAAATTGAGATATCCTAATAAAGATTATCCTGGCTGGGCAACAGATGCCTTGGCATCAGTAAATATTATTATAGATGATGGCGTGAGTTTACAGAAATAAATCATTAAAACAAATAAAAAGTGTTTTTATTTCAAATTGAGATGTTTTCATCAAGGTAAACCTTTTTTTTTTTTTTTAATTCACTGAAGTGACGGGTCACAACAGGAAGATTCTGTACCCCTCTCAGTGCTTAGGCACTTTGTGAGGGGCACGATAATGTTGTGTACTACAAAATGTTTACACGTTTTGAAAATGTTTCTGTGAGATTCATTCGAATTGCCTGTCCACCATGAAAATAACTTCTAATGTTCGATTTTAAAACGTCAACATTTAAACTACATTGAATCATAGGTGTACATTAGAATAAAATATCATTTTCGTTTATCTCACGTTTAATGCCATGGAGTTTGTAAACGAGCGGGAAGAGCAGTCGACATTTACCTAGTTCACATGTGCAAGTTCTTGCAAGGCAAGTCGCTCTATAGCAGACAAAATTGCTGGGGCCCCATTTTGTCCTGTGATTGGCTCATTTGAGTAACGTGACCATAACGTAGGAAGATTGAGTCCAAAATGAGCCCCCTCTCTACGTGCAGCTTGCTACGTACAGATATGTTTCATCATTCGATGGTGTACTATCGCGCATCACTAGTGGCGTAACTTCTGTCTGCTGCGAGAATTCTTTGAACTTCGAAGTGTTTGATTCGGTTTTTGCTTGAAAAATGGTAAATATTTGCACAAATTGACTCCCATTATTACGTTTACCACCGAATTTTATTTATATTTGCTTTTTTCTTTTTCATTTCTACAGTTGTTTTACTCGTTTTTCAAATCGCTGGTCGGAAAGGAAGTGGTCGTGGAGCTGAAAAATGACTTGAGGTTTGTGGAAGCACTAGTTTTCTCCCGGGCAAATGACGTGGTCTAAACATTTAACTTGGGTTGAAGACAAAAAGGACATAACCCGGCAAACTGACAAACCTGACAACCTGACAAATTTCTTGAATACTCATACCTACCGACGCAGGCTATGCATTAAACTCATTGACAATGATTCCATCACAAGGCGCATAAGCCGCTGTGTGACGCTGCTATGACAAACTAGCTCGGTAGCCATTTGCCTGCATTTTTCAGCATTAAATATGTTTTCTTGTACGCTTTTCAGCATTTGCGGCACGTTGCATTCGGTTGATCAGTACCTAAACATCAAACTGACTGACATCAACGTTTTGGAAGAGGACAGACACAAATATCCACACATGGTAATTTTATAAAAATACATATAGATATTAATCATGTTCCCTTTTTGTTTTTGGTTGGTTTGTGTCTTGCGAGACTCAATTTGGAATGGTCAGAACATTTAAAAAAAATTCTAATCAGAAAATATCATTTGGATTGATTTTTAATACTTCTTGAAAACATGAATAGTAGTTATGACTTCGCACGTTTATAAAATAATCTCTTGAAAGAAACATGACAATTTGGAATGAACATTCTTAACAATATTTAAACAATAATTGAAAATTCGTTTTGATCGTTCGCAACTCATCGAATTTTTATTTATTTAACTACCAGCCTGCTGTTACGTTTAGGAATGGGTCGATGGTAGCCAAAAACCATTTCTTTCTTGCCATTAGTGTCAATCTTGGCAGTCAATGACATTTTCTCATCATCGCTGTTTACGTAATAACTATTGTCATGATTGCATAATGGTGTTGGGCGAATAAGAAAATCATAATGAATCGATCCCGTTTCAGTTGTCCGTGAAAAACTGTTTTATTCGAGGGTCAGTTGTTCGATATGTGCAACTGCCCGCGGAAGAAGTGGATACTCAACTGTTGCAGGATGCGGCCAGGAAAGAAGCCACACAAACGAAACAGTAAATGCCAGCACGTTCATCAGTTTTCCTACTCAGCCATTCGCTCCATTTTCATTTTGACTGTCTCGTGTTTATAGTTTTCATTTATTTTCGTTCTTTTGATAAAATGTTTTACAAATTGTAAAACAGCACCATGCACAGTGAGAGAAATAAAATAGTTGTTGAAACATGATGTCCTTGTTTCCTTGTACATATTCTTCGTATTTTTTTTTCCATGTTTATCAACTGTAGTCAACCGCACTACAGGCCTGTTTTGCAAATGCTAAAATTATATGCTTGCATTAATAATTTAAACGTGTATGACAGTATCGCTTTTTATACATATCAAGTAATGAACTGCACAAAACATTTCAAAACAAAACAAAACATTGAACAAAAAATAAATATAAAATGACAAAATACTTGGGATATAATTTTATTCATGACTTCCAAGTAAACGCGAGAAAACAATATTACTTTGGCAAATTTTCGGCTTCATCTATTTCTACAAGAACATCGCTCTCTGCCGTTCTTTTCACATATTCGCCTTTGCTGGCCAAGATCTCTTCTATATTCCTGCAAAAAGAAAACATTATTAAATATTGGGCGATTCATCATGTAAACATTGTCCTAAAAATGTCACCAACTGCCACATAGATTGTTAAGTCAAAACGAATCAATTTACTCTAATTTAGCTACAAATTTATTGCGACAAACTTTGATAAGATTATTTGAATTACTGTCTAGCTGACAAGTCTGAAGTTACTGACGTGGACGAGTGAGAGTATAGCCTCTGGCTTCAACTCTCCACTTCCCAGTTATGTCATTTTCTATATGAACATATCTTGATTTTTCATCAATTGGATGAGATTGATCCAGAACGACCTGTATTAGGAACAAGTTTGAAGACTCGTCATTTTTAACACAATGTTTATTTTCATAATTTCAGAGACTGTCTTGGAGATTCATTAAGTGACGAATCTTAAATTGTTAAATTTAGACAGGCTAAAGCACTAGTCTAATAATCATTTCTTGTTATGGACATCTGAGGTCTGACTCCTTTGATCAAGTATCGAGTCGACACACGTCTTTACCTTTTCCCATCCAAGTCTGAAAACCATTTCAGATTATCCGCGATTAGATGATTGTTCTGGCAGCCAGGACACTTCACAATGACAACTCCGCGCTCGTAGGCACTCCTAGAAATGAACCGCTTGACGATCTCCAGACAGATTTTGCAGGTAAATTGCAAATACAGTTTGGTCGGTGTCTTGATTTGACCTCCGTCGCTCTTACTTTGGCTTGGGTGGTTTTCCGTGTCGCTAACCGAAGTTTTGAGATCGAGCTGGAGTGGAACCTTGGACCAAGATGAACTAGAGCATAGCTGGGACCGGATCCGCTGGAACCATACGGGTCTCCAAATATTCGATCGGCACAGTGCCGATGTCATGAACGAGTTGGTCGAAGGAATGAGCGAGATCCAAGCCCTGCCGGTCCTGATGGGAACTTGGGAGGATACTAGGGTGCCATGGAACCATCGTGACGGGGAAATGGCATTTGCAGATGTTCTCAAAGACGAAGTGACATGTCCTGAAACTTGTTGATGCAATTTTGCCAGAAATAAGCATTTCAAAATCATTTTTTGGTGCTGTTAAAATGTGTTCAAATTTAACCACCTTTATCGAGTTCTGGTCTGCTGAATGTTGCATTCATTTAAATGCCTATTCACACAAAAGGCATGGTTAGAGTTTAAATGTGGTGCGGTTAACATTTAATAGGCATCCTGATTCGTCACCAGTGACTTGATCTTTCGAATACTTCCAAAAAATGCATTCGATCCAGATCAAACACTTAATGTGAATTTAATCATGTGGTAAGCGGAGTGTTGAGCGATAAAGCGGAGATTCATTTGAGGAGTGTGCTTCCCATCGCTTTAAAGAGCGCTCTAAAGCGATTTGTAATCCTTATCGTTATTTAGGAAAATAAAATTTAGTCTCCGCCATGCTTGTTCTTGCTTTAATAATTAATGACATTTTGACAATGCTTCCTTGAACAAATGAATATCTTCAAAGAAATTAAACAACGGAAATTAGCGGCAGATGACTTAAGTAGGAAAGGGGCTATTGATTCTTCAATCAAGGACCTAGTTGATTTCATCAATGCCCACGAAGAATTTGTAACGACGAGCTCTTGTTCCGGTAGAATAATCGTTGTTGCGCAGGTGAGGGAGGGTACAATATGAATTTCGAAGTTCCTTGGTATGGGTAGCGTTAAATTTCTGACTAATGGATGTACAACCCATTAGATCTTGCTCTGGCTAATTTGGTTATTGTAACAACTCACTCTAAACGATTTGGCGAGTCGTGTTTTACAATTACAAATATCCTCGTCTCATTGCCTACTTGTCACTGGAGTATCTGCCAGTATCATTCGCGCTAACACATCGTACACTCCATATTGAACGATATTCTTTATTCACAATGTTCGTCAAAAGGCCAGTTGTTTCTAAAAGGATAACAAATTCGTTTTCAATACTTTGTCTTCAACTGGTGTTTTGACCCCCGCCGTTGGTCCCTCCGGCAAAACCCACTAACTTTGTGATAGGATCATGTTTCAGACGACGATGTGAATACAAAAAACCTATCGCTAAATTATTTCCACAAATTCGTCTTTCTCTTACAGAGCGAACATTCCAACAGAAAACAGGGATGCAATTGGATTTACACGTCGCATTGTAAGGTTGACTCAACAGAACTGGTAAGTGTGACGTACAGTTAGGTTTTACTCAAGAGTAGAACAAAATAAAATTTTCTAAACATCGGTTGAACCAACAAGCAAATAAAAACTTACTTACGTACGTTACTTACGTTTTACAGCTTTTTTTCGCTTTTTAGTACTGGTAGTAGTTCATGCAAATATAATGAAATTTTATACTGTTTGTCTGATTAAGTGCGTTCCATTAAATAATTGTCACTTTGTTATTTTTCAGTGTGAAACGGTTTTGAAGAATCCTGAAAATACCGTCTTTAAGTTTGAGCCGTTTATATTACATGTGCAATGTTCAAGTGTGCAAGATGCACAAAAAATGGTAAGATTATAAAAAATGGAACATTTGACTGCCTCTACAGGAAATGGTGGCAAATATCCCACATATTAATTGTATTTCTCAGCAATCATAAATCAGCATTACAGTTTCTTTGATGCACCGTTTCGTTTACATTTTGCAGCACAGTGCAGCAGTAGCCGCCGGTTTTAGAAATTCTGGAATTACAATTGGCAAAAAAGGAAAGGTTATGGTGGTAAGTTTCTGTGAATTTCGCGTCCGCTCACGTTGTAACTAATTTCTTGTGAATACGACACTAAATAATATTTATTGTTTTTTATCCTTGTATTTAATATTCAACTCTGAATGTATTGATGTAACCTCAGGAGTGCCACATGGCAGTGTTTTGGGCCCTCTTTTGTTCCTGTTGTACATTAATGATATATGTGAAGTCACAATCCAACATAAAACTTTATGCTGATGATACAATGTTGTACAGGGATATAAAATGTAATCTGGACTCAGTTGAATTACAAAAAGATTTAGATGTTGTGACTACTTGGTGTAAGAAATGGCAGCTGCAACTCAATGTTGACAAGTGTTGCATTATGATCGAGGAATCCCTCTGTGTATGCGTACAATCTATCTGGGGAGCCTCTCAAGGTTTTTCAACAGTGCAAATATTTGGGTCAGCAAATGACTCATAAACTATCATGGAAAATCCAAATACAAATGAGGACTGGCTGGTGCAGCGAATACTAGGCTATGATTGTCCAAAGTGTTTTGAAGGGGTGTCCAAGTAACGTTAGGCCTACTTCTTTCGGTCAGACCTTTGCTTGAATACTGTAGCTCCGTGTGGGATCCTCACCATGTGAGGTTCATAGGTGAAATTGAGATGGCCCAAAGAAGAGCTGCTAGATTTGTTAGCGGTAAATTAGGTAGAGGATGGTGTGACGGACATGTTGTCAATATTGGGATGGGAATCGTTAGAGGATCGTAGAAAAGCGACCAATATTGGGCTTCTGGTTACTATTCTGAGGGGTATGTAATGTCAAAATTGGGAATATTGTGAGACAGGCTTCTGCTAGGTGTAGAAGAACGGGACATACTAAAATGGTTGAGGAGCTGCATTGTCGTTGTGACTCGAACTTAAACTCCTATTTCCCCAGTAAATTGATTGTAATTTATTTTATTTTTATGTTATTCATATTTAGTTGTATGATTACGACATATGAGACGTATGAGACAACAATAGTTACTGCATTTCTTACATTTTGTCTTTGTTCAATGTTTCATTGCAGGCAGTTCGAAGTACGCATGGTTTAGAAGTTCCTCTGGCTGATGAATCGCAATTACTGGTCACTACTGAAGTATGTAATTTGTCTTGTCCTCATCCAATAATACAAATCAAGGATATATTCAATATAATAGGAATAGTCTTTTTTGTCCGGCCTGTCCCGGGCACAACCCCCAAGAATAAATTCAATAATTAAGCTGTGTATCCAAGTTATTTTAGTCTATTTTTTGCTGTTGCAGCTGTGCATCCAAGTAATATTAGTCTTTTTTTTGGTTGCAGGATATTTTCACTTTTTGTAATTTCTTGCTGTCAAGTAATTTTGTTTATTTTTCTTCCAGTTGTTCAATATTCGTAATTTTTTAATTTTTTATTTCAAGTATCTTCATTTTCTCACGAGAAATGCTAACAGCAAATTGGAAGAAAACGATATCAGGATAAAAAGGTGAGTTGTACGTTTTTCGTTAGGATTGCGTTGCTAAAATATTGCTGCTGACTATGGCGAAATTTCAATTAAATGTATATCTAAAACACAAATAGATTCCACAATCAGCTGCTGACTGCTTTAGCGACAACTTCATCAGTGCTCAGCAATTGACGTAACTTCAGTCGTCTACGACCTCATATCTGCGACCTCTTGGATGAAACGTCAACAACGGCCGAATAATGTAAGTGCAGTCCTTATTAATTTGCTATATGCCAATTTAAGACACTATGTGATTAATCGATTAACCGATTATTTCTGAAAATATATTTCCTAAAATAGTTTAAAACAAGCGACTAGATAGCTGATTTTATAGTATTTTTTAAAAATAGTAGATTTTTGAAAACAATTTCACGAGCAATTCGGATGCTCGTTGTAAATAATTCAACAATGCCTAAATGTAAAATAATAGAAATATGCCGTCTTCATTAAGTTGTGCCCATGACAGCGCCGGACGAGAACAGAACGAGACCTTAAAAAATAGTTTACTATTATTTATTGTAAGACACTATGTGATTAATCGATTAACCGATTATTTCTGAAAATATATTTCCTAAAATAGTTTAAAACAAGCGACT
>JAQGBY010005238.1:0-14992 GCA_034698785.1 Mycogona germanica | reverse complement strand
GGGGCATACCCCGTCACTCCACCTCCTAATGAGGCGGAGGACTCCGACCACCCCCCAGCCTGGACAAATCCAGCGGCAAATTGAAACTTCTACAAAAATACCACGAAATTGTACAATAATGATTTTCAGACTTCCGGTTTTGTAGAAATTGTGTTGAAACTGCTCCACCTCTATGGATAATTTGTACATAATTAGATTTGCGGTGTTACCGATGTGCTGATTCTTAAAAATATCTGTCACCTCACTCTATTATTGAATAAAATTTTAATTGTGGCTGCAATGCAAACTTTTTTGGAGTCAAGGTTTTTGATTAGATTTTTAATATTCAATACTCTGTAATTAAACAAAAAAAATCCGAGATTATCGTTTATTCGAAGTCGTACACATTTTTCTCAATTCCAAATTCTGTGACTGTCCCACGTACAGGAACCTGCTCTTCAAATATTTGATTGAACTCCAGTTTGCCTGCTGGTAATCCATTTTTATGGCCGCGCTTCGAACCATATATATATTCGTGTCAATTCTGACTTAACGTTTGTGATATACATGTACATGTGCACATACAAGTGTATCCAAGCTCATTTTCCGAGAATGCATCAGAAGGACATCAGCCGGACATCAGTCGTTTTGTTACGTAAATGTATCAATATTTGGTATGTAAATATACAGCATGTTCGTCGCGCACAGCTGTTGTGTGGGCCCAACACCTAACGCTCGATCATACTTTCAAATAATGTTTTCCCCGTTAATTTTGCCTTAACAGTGAAAAACATTGTTTCGCTGTACTGGTTGATGCAGTGATAGGTGATAGGAAATTTTTACTAGATACACTAACTCCACCAGTATGGCTTAGAAATCTGGTACTCGATGCTGCAATACTGTAGTGCTTATCCAAAGTTTATAAAATATTTTTTTAAAAAAAGAGAAAGTGTTAGTAATTTTTTTACTTGCCAGTGACAAGTACGTGCATTTGAAATGCAGCATTTCAAAGCTTTGTTTGGAAATTAGATCAAACGTCATGTTAATGAGGAAATGAGAAAAGCTCAACAGCTGTGTCGTCTGTGCCCTTCGATTTACGTTTGTGATTTCATAAAGGAAATTAAAATTGACACTCATTCTGTTTGCCCATGGGTTATGGGACAGGAATCCCATTTTGCAAGAGTTATCTACTTCACTCGTAGACCAGCTCGCCTTGACTTTTATTAGTTTGGCTTGCTCACGCCTATAATTAGTGCACCTCCAGCTCATTGCAATATATTTATTTGTATATCATTTCTTATGGCCCATGGGGTTTCATCATGGTTAGCTGTTCGGCACTGTACAAGCAAGCGTCAGAGTTCTAAACTAACAAGCTCATACGAAAATATCCTAATTGGTTACAGGGGGTTACAACGTTGTCTTGATTGTTGTAGCGGAGGCAGGCTGGGAGCTACCAAGAATCGGATGAACCATTGTTACCAACGACAATGAAATGTCTGTGGTTCGAACGTCGAACGTGTCATTGGCATGCGAATTCATTGGACGCGAGCCCATCTAAACTCTTCCAATCGATATTGTAATGTTCTATTTGTCCGAATAGGCTACCTTGTGTATATGTTTTTTGCTTTTCAATGAAACTTACGTTGCTCGGGGAATGAAATTCCTTTTTTTTCCGAGTGCCATTTTTTAAAAATCTAAAGGCACAATTAAACAGAAACGCCTGTAGTGCAGAGACTACGGTTGTGGGAAATAAAAATAAACATTTTTTAATTCCAATTACGCGCACCTCTGTTACTTATGCAGAAACCTCTATGTTAACTGATCGTGTTCAGTTTTTGTTAGTTGATCTACAGGCAGAAATTATTTTTTCCCCATCACTGTAGTCACTGCATCACAGGATTTTCTGTACCTCTCGTGGTGCTTAGGCACTATGTGAGAGGCACATTTTCATCAGTACCCCGGGATCGAAATTACCGAGAACCCGCGCCGGGATTCGAACCCGGGACCGCCGAGCCACAATCAGTGGCAATACCGACGGACTGGGCTACGACGAGTCGTATTTGAAATGACTGCGCCCAACTATTTTAGTAATAATATGGTTACACAATCCATACAAAATGTGTGCCGCTTCGACTCGGATGTGTTAAGCAAACAAGATAATTTGTTAATATTTTTCCGACAGCGTATCTATGTGATGTCGGTTGCCATTTGTGTCATGACACAAATGGCAACCGACTATAATTGTTGACTAATCGTACATCAACTTTACTCATACTTAACCCACCCTTATTCCTACTCATACGGTGACGACATATCTCATCAAAGGCATATAGTCAGGTCCACTTCAAAATTAAACGTGTACAACGATTCTAGTGGCAATCAATTGTTGGTAGGTATGTATTTAAAGACTAACTATTCGCTGTGCAATTCAGGTGTTACCTTATCGTACGTAGCTTTCTGTGGCATTATTCGTAATGCCACAGAAGTGCCACATTTTATGAGTGCACAAAACGGCATGGGTTCTCCACCCCAGAAGCTGTGGTAATGGAATTGAAAAATTTATTAACTGCCATTTCTGATGATCAGCTAGTACTTTAATTATTGATTGAAATGTTGAAGAGTTGAAAACTGAACTTTGATGCTGCTGTCACTTTCGCATTGGAGTTTTTGATGATCAATTTCGGTTTTCTTGAAATCAATTTTTTGTGGGCGTGGTTTTATGGTCAGTGAGAAATATGGGTTCGCCTTGCTTCTAAAAACTGGCTTCGTGAAAAGCGCCCTGTTGAATGATTTTCTAGTGCTTTCCGACTCGACTGTTTATCGACGTTTTCTAATTGCAGCTCCTATACTACATTGTGCGACTCCCTCTTAACTTAACAATTACGGAGTATCCTATAGTTGGTACATCTATTGATCGTTTCAATGGCTCAGTCATTTTCCCCCCATTCAAACGGAAATCGGAAATTGCTTCATACAGTATGACTCAGTCCAGATGTTATTGTCTGGTGGTTCACTAAAAATGATTGGACATTGGAACTTGTTATTTGTAATTTAGGCTTTCTCGGATACATCAGATAAAAGATACTCTTGAGTAATTCACCCAAGCTGAGACACGCTCTCTGAGATATTTGTTAAGGAGGTCCACTAGCGTTTTCGCCCTAATTGTTGTAATTGTTCTTTATAATCTTTTATCTTTCTATTTCGTGCAGGCCAAACCAGCCTGGACCAAACCAGATGAGCGTCCAACTAGCTTCCGACATCACCCCCGTGACCCCCCGCTGCAGCGCTCCCGTCCGACCGCTCAGGCTAGGACTTCCACCATGCGCCGACGTCGCCGCTGTATGTTACTGATGGGCCTAGTCTCCTTCTGCTTCTTCACCGTCTACTTTCCCATCCTGTGGAGCATCCGGCCGGAAGACGTGGAAGTTTGGAACATGACGCGTGACATGCACATCCTTGTGCGACCTTTCAACGTCACCATTCTGCTGGCGGCGAACCGGGAGGCCTGCCAGCGGCGTCCGCTGCTGCTCCAACCATCTGCCGCTGGCGGCGTCGGAAGTGGAGGAGACGCTGACATCCCACGGGAACTCGAAGAAGATGACGACGCTTCTGCTGGAGAGCGAGACGAGGACGGAGTGTTCTTACTGGTGGCCGTGTGCTCCTCCGTGTCCAACTTTGAGGCTCGGCTGGCCATTCGTGAGACGTGGGGTCGCCAGGGCGCCGTGCATCCCTCCGCCATCCCACCTTCTGTCATCCCGCAACTCTACCCTTCCAACTCCATGGCAACGGGTCAGAAAATTTTGGTGCAGCCCACATCCCTTCCTGCCTTCGGTCATTCATCTAGTCCGCAACCTAATACCAAATTACTAACTGACGGCTCGTTTGTTGGACGGTCGCATGTGGGTGCCCTCGTCATGCCATTAAGTGGCGTCCACAACAACAGCCACTCTTTCAACGTGTCTCTTATGGATGGCCTGCACCTCCCTAGCAATGCTACTGTGCGGGTTATCTTCATGCTGGGCCGCACGCCAAACGACACCCTGCAGCGACTGCTGGATCAGGAGAGCCAGCGGTACGGCGACCTAGTGCAGGAGGACTTTTTGGACACTTACAATAATCTGACGCTCAAGTCGGTCATGCTCCTCAAGTGGGTGAATAGCAGCTGCCGACAGGCCAGCTACGTCATGAAAACAGACGACGACACGTTCGTCAACGTGCCCCGACTGGTGCGTCATCTGCAGGTCCACGGTCGCGCCAACCTCCTGCTAGGCTGCCTCATCTGCCACGCGCGCCCTGTCAAGAACAAGCGCAGCAAGTGGTACGCGCCTCGTGTGCTGTTCAACGAGCGCGTCTATCCAGTCTACCTATCCGGCACCGGCTACGTCATGTCGGCCGATCTGGTGCCGCGGCTGTACGAAGCCGCCTTGGACACACCCTTTTTCCATCTGGAGGACATCTTCGTAACTGGCCTGTGCGCCCGCCGACTACGGGTGCGGCCGGTTGACTTTGAGGGATTCACCTACCAGCAGCGAAAGCGCAATCCCTGCCTCTACCACTTTGGCATCACCGGCCATCGTGTGGCTCCGGCTGACTTCCGCGCCATCTGGCGGGACATGTGGGCTCCCAATCTACGGTGCGATCGATCAAAGGTGCGACTAAGGAATTTCTATTCCAGCAAATGTGTTTGAGCTCTCGTCAGTTCAGTTGTCCATATTTATATCACGATCGCTTTCGAAATGAACCGATCAAACCGAAACAGAAATTCTTGAAGACGATCCTGACCAATGTCGATCATAAAGATCTTTTCGGTCAGGATTAATGAAACTAAATGGGACTTGTTACTATAAATCAGGCAACTAATTGGGTTGGGCAATCGCAAAGGACATTACATAGGCAGTCATTTTCTGCAATCTCGCTACTCTGTATTACGAAAATTCTGAAATAATGAATATGAAACACTACAATTTAGAAATTACAGCAATCAATTAATAATGCCCATATGCACAAACTTCCACTACTTTCTCTTAAAGTTACGGACTGCCAGCTCATTAGATCGCCATATTAAAAAATAATTATTCACCATCGGATCTCTCGCTAAAGTTGTCGGCATTTAACCGCTAAACGGTAGTAAAAGTCAAGGATGCGAGCTGTGCGTTCTTGTGATTGGTTGTTGAATCGACTTGGCGAATACTGGCCCAAAATCGGGTGCGGTGGTGCATATGGGCATAAGCCTGCTATTACATTAAAAAAACACAGACCATTTTATTAATCGATAATCAAACTATACTAATTTGTTTGATGGAAGGGGTCGATCGTTATTGATTGCTAAAGATTGGCCGGCACTTGGCAGATATTCAAACATTCGTTACGTTAGGGTTAATTCTTTATGTATGAGTATTTACTGTATGGTCTAACCCCATTTAGATAATCTGTCGACCAAGCAGCTTCGGCGTATACATGGATTCGGCTATGAACGGTATACTAGCTTATATTTCGTGTGACACGTCTAGTTGTTTTTATATACAGTAGGTAAACGTACTCGTAATTATGACTGTGATATATTGCTGTCAATCGGTACAGGCCAGTGAAGTGAGAACAAATTTGTAGGTTGAATTTTGTGTCTGACGTGTAAAAAGGTCGACGTGTTTCGAAATTCAAAAATATTTTTTTGCTTAAGCTGTAGATTGGTTTTAGCGTACTTATACCGCTCTGAAACTTAGAAAGTAATCATAAATTATTTCTTTCGGCATGTCTGATCATCTGTAAACCGATAATATTATTTTTGTGTGTCGACATGAGTAACACCTTTCGCCATAGGGCTCATCTGGGGCTGCTTGTGGGTACATATTGTAATTGTAACACCCGGTTTTATTTATTTCTGAAGCATCTAGACTAATGAAATCTGATGATATTTTATGTCGATAGTATAGTCGTCTATATTTTGTTTTAAAGATGAACTCGATTGTATGAGTAAATGCCATTTGTATTTTTGAGTAGGGCCATCGATTCCTTGATATTTGTACATATTAGTGTTGTTGCGCGCATATATTTCGGGTCAGAAGGCATTTTCAACTGATTCTCTTGTGTGTATACAACTCACTAGCAACTTGCTACGTTTGATGTAACCGTTCTAATTTGTTGTTGGTCGGCTTTAGACGTGCATGACATACATGTTTTTTGTAAGCTAGATATTTAAAAGAAATTGTCTCCCAAAGAAACCTGTGAGTTATTCAGTACTCACTAGTAATGAACTGTCCATATTTGCCTGCAGAATCGAATATACTTAGAAACTGTATGATTTCCTAAAATGATAAAAACTTGTTTTTAATTAGTCCACTATGTGGCATGCGCTTGAACATCGATTTTATAATTTTCGTAGCCTAGTTGGTTTAGCGACTGACTGGCTCGGTGGTCGCGGGTTCGATTCCCGGCGCGGGCTCTCGAAAGTTTCGATCCCGGGGTATTGGTCGTTCCCCTCGCATAGTGCCTGAGCACCATGAGGGGACGTAACGCCAGTAGTTTGACGTTAGTCTCGTGTGGTAACGTCAGTAATTCTCGATTTTCATCTTAAATTTCTCTTAGATTTTTTTAATGACTTTAAATTTTGTTTATTACGTGTATTTATTAAAAATACATTTTCGTATGTTAATATGTTTTACCAAAGAAATTACACATTTCTTATGATCAATGTATTTTTAAGTGTCCATGTTTTGTGAAAACTGAATTTTTTTAAATTCATTTTGTTGCTCAATAACAGAAGTTGAAAAAACATTGAATCGGTGTCTTTATTTCCAATAAAGCTTATGAATCGAGTGGTGACTATTACAGGCAGCGCCTTAAAATAACCACACACGAAAAATATGTCAAAAGTCGACGATGAAATAAATGTTTAATTTAAGCATAGGTGAACGAGCGATAGGTGATCGTCGATTTTATACGGCGTTGTGCCGTGCTCGTACACCTATTGAATTATTTCGTTTATTGAATATTTCACATCTACGAAGTGTTATAGGTGTCGAGTGGCGTAATGGGTTAACGTACTTTGCTTAGAATGGTAGTAAGCTTCCTCAACAAACATTTATTTAAAGAATATCTCTGAAGTGCTGCCCATTAACGAGAGCAATCACTGCGAACAAGCCTTGTCGCGCAAAGTCTTGTGTCTAGTTACGTTTGTGGTCGCCCGGTGGCAGCACCCTTCAAGCAATGTCTATGGCCATATTTTGGTTTCGCAATTTGTCGCTAGGAGGAGCTCATGTCTCTTAGTTATTTCTCGAAAGTCGCGTAGTCATGAGAAAGATTTACATTTATTATCCTTAAGCCTAATAATTTATAAAACAACTACATTTTAATATATTAAAAGATGCTGTGGCACAAGGGAAACATTGCCGGTGCGATCGGGGAGGCGAAGAAGAGGAACAAGATATTCCTGGTGTATATTTCAGGTACATTTCAGATCTCGGGCTTAGGCCCCACGCACTTTGAGTTGGGACACGGGTCGATTTCAGGTCGATTTCTGATGTCGAAATTTATAACAATGGCCGTTGTATTTAAGGCCACATCACCGAAAGAAATGTCTCTTCAATAATGATGACCAAGATCGGTTTGTAAGCCAAGAAAGCAAAAAAAAAGTAAAATAATAATAATCCTTGCATGATCACGATTACAAACAATCGGTATTTGATGAACAACAAAGATAGTTGCCGTGGTGGAGCTTCCGGGAATAGTTGCCTCCATCGTAAATAAACCTAGTTGTGCTAATGCTCGTTCTCTCTTGAGCATTTGTAACTGAGTTCACCAGCGTTTTTGCAGGGACCTGGTAATTTATATATAGCCCAGTTGGTATTGCGACTGACTGACTCGGCGGTCCCGGGTTCGATTCTCGGCGCGGGCTCTCGACTATTCGATCCCAGGGTACTGGTGAAAATGTGCCCCTCGGCATAGTGCCTAAAATGTGCTCCAAATGTATTCACTAAAGTTCTTTGCATTCACAGCACTAATCTGCACATTGATGGCGCTCATTTTTTTTATTCAGGTGACGATGAACATTCGAAAAAGATGAGTGAGTCTCTGGAAGACACGTCCGTTGTTGGAAAGTTGGACAGTGAATCGGTTTCTCTGCATCTGGAAGCGAACAGGTCAGGACCAATGTCTCACCCTGCTTTTTATTAGAACTGTGCCTTACCTACCTATACAAGGACCACATGTGTTACTCCTACCTATACAAGGACCACATGTGTTACTGATTCTTGCTGTTTCTGCTTATTTTCCCAACAGTGAAAGTGCGAAGCAGTTTTCACAGATTTGTATCCTTTTGTGTGCAGTACAGTTCATGAGTCATTCTGTAATGGCAGACACATTTTGCTGACTTAACCAAAATTCGGAGTCGATCGAATTTCGGCCTTTAGGGATTATATTTTGTGATGCTTATATATTTTATGTACTGTTTGAGTTCCTTGACGATGTTAGATCCGGTGGTAATCGTGCCGTCTACCTTCTTCATTGGTATCAACGGTACACCACTGGAAGTGATCGGCGGCCATCTGGAATCTGACCAACTGCGCGAGAAGATCTTGAAAGTTTTGGATGTGAGCGTTTTCTTCTGTCTCTTTACCACAAATCGTTAAAAAGTCGACGATTGTAACACTTTTCATTTAATGCTGTTTAAAACTTTCGTGATTTTTGTGTTAATATCACATATTTCAAAATGACATTCATGAATTTTTTTTTCGCAAGAGGACTTTCTAAAATTTTAAACATCTGTTTGATGTAATTATTTTATTTTCAGTTACACGAACAGCAAAAGGTGCTGCTGGTGCAGAATGTTCCGTCGACAAGTGCCAGTACTTCGACATCTCAAAGTTTAGGAGCTTCGCAGGTAAGGCCCTCGGTCATTTTTGTTTGTTTGCCGAAACTGTAAAGACAATGCGACTTTCTTTAAATTCAGTGTAGTGTAATATCACTACAGGATGACATTTGCATCGAAAGAAATTGCAAATATCCTATACAATATAGAAATTAAAAAATTTTGCAACCAAGTCCTAATGCTACCTAAAGACCACTGAATCCAGTTGCCAACGAGACATTTCAAATCTCAATAAGAGACTTTAATCTCATTGGGGTTTCCTTTCATCTCTATTCCGAATTCACAGAAGAAAGATATAAATAATTTGTGGCTTACTGTGTCTCAGTTCTGTGTTCAGTGTTCAGTGTCTTCAGTCCCAATTCCAATTGTGTACTCTCTAGTGAGTTAGCTTATAGCTTATAACATATTTTTCACTTTTGTAGAATGAAGTGAACGTCGAGCCTGCTGTGCCGCTGAATGAACGCGTTGAGAGGTACGATTATTTTTTCATATCCTTTCAAAGTTACAATCTTTTTTTTTCAAGTTTAAAAAACATAAAAATGATTATGATAAAATAAAATAAAAATGATAAAAAACATTGTTTTATTTTGATTACGATTGTATTAGAGATTTTGAATTACTTGAACAGCATATTACCTTTGGCAATTCTCATCCAGTCTAAGAAATATTATTTGAAATTGCATTTTATAAAAGAAAAAGAAATACAGCTACACAACAATTTGTCGCAGCCCAGTCGGTACTGCGACTGACTAACGCGGCGGTCCCGGGTTCGATTCCCGGCGCGGGCTTTGGCCCGGGGTACTGGTGAAAACGTGCCCCTCACAAAGTGCCTAAGCACTGAGAGGGGTACAGAATCTTCCTGTTGTGACCCGTCACTTCAGTGAATTAAAAAAAAAAAAACTACAGTGAAGGGGGAAAAATGTCCCGAAATGGTCATGTGAGGGTTATCAAATGTATCCCGTTGTCATATTTTAGAGCCAAAGTCCTTGCTGAGAGCATCCGAATGAAAAAGGCCCAGGAGGAAGAGGAGGTAGGTTTGTCTCTTTAGCAGCACTTGATCAGTGTCGATCGATTACTAGTGGGTTGCTCTTGGGTCTCGTGTGGCATAGTGGTGAGCGTGTTCGCCATCTCTGCCTGTGACACGGGTTAGATTCCCGACAAAGACCTCAGGAATTTTTCTCTCCCGAATAATTGCCCCCATTTCTTTGGAATGGAAGTAAAGCCGTGGGACCCGTGCCTGTACGAGATCAGGTACACGTTAAAGATCTCTATCTAGGTAGCTTATACTGAGCCCAATGGACTAGGCAAAATTACTGGATAGCCCCCTGAGGGGTTTTAGGGCAAACACGCTGATGGACGTCCTTAACAAATATCGTATGTTTTTGACGACACAAATTAATCTCGCACGAATTTCATTGCAGCAAGAAAAGCTGCGAGAAATCGAACGCCGAAAGATGGGCAGGGACCTGTTGAAGCAGAAACAGCGACAACAGGAGGATGAAGCCAAGAAGGTGGCTGATGAAATCGCTAAGGACCGAATGGAGGAGAAAGCAGCCCGTGACAAAGTCCGGGAACAGATCAGCAGAGACAGGTATTTTGACTGCACTTATAATAGGTTTTTTTATTGTGTACGCTTCCCAAAAAATTGCCAAAGGACTTTTTGAGATTTATATATCAATTGGTGTATGTAATTCAAGAATACATCAAAGAACATTTTTATTGTTAAACATATGGAGTTTTTCCTTTCAATTTTGTGTGTTTCGATGATATTTTCTTTAAATATTTCAAGGGTATTACAAATGTGTATGTCCAATAATTTGGTCAGCTGCCAAGTCGCATTCAATATCATTGTTCGGCTGCAAATCCGGCTGCAACGGTTCTCTATTTTGTTAAAATAGGGCCGACAGGGCCGCAAAATACAACGAAGACGTTGCTCAGCGTGAGAAGCTCAAACAGGAAGCCTTGCAAGCCAAGTTTTTGGTAGACCAAGAGCGATGTGCTACCGAAGCTGCCAACAGAAGGTACGTATTGTTTTCTTAAGTGTATGGAAATTTTGCAGAAATTCTCGCAAATCCACGTATTGTTTTCATAATTTCCACTCACGTTTATGCATGTGTATTCTTAATTGTTTTAAAAACTACAAATATACTTAAAATATTATAAGCTATTTTTTTTTCGTGAACTGTGTTGTGTCGTGAAGTTTAGTTTTCTAGATTTTAGATTATTAATTCACAATTTAAATAGATAGATATACATGGAGTTGCTACGGCTGTGACGCAAAAGGAACATTACATTCATTCGTTTTTTGAGCTAGTCCCATTTTAGAGTTACTGAATTGTGTATTTAATTTGTACCTAGTCAAATCGCCAGACTGCAATTTCGATTGCCCAGTGGCTCGTCGTTCAACCATCAGTTCGCTGCTTCCGCAACGCTCAACGATGTTTACAACCATATTAAAGAGGTACCACGCCCCCTACATTTTGTGTTGTCTTTGTCAAGCGGCGTTTCCACTTTTCTTTATAATTTCCGCGCCTTGCCATTTCAGAATATTAAACCTCCGTTTCCCACCTTCACGATGTCTGTGGCATTTCCCAAAAGAGAATTTGTGCAAAGCGATTATTCCCAGACGCTCAGAGATCTTCAACTAGCTCCGTCAGCGTCTATTTACATTCTCCCGGTAAGCAATAGTATAGTTGCTGCAATTCTTTGTATGATTTCAAATATTGCGCGTCTATCAATGTTTGCAGTGTTTGACCATTGCGTTTTCTATAACAATTTTTATATTGTTTTGACAGCCACACCGCAATACCACAGTGCAAGCATCGAATTCTTCGGGATCGTTCAATTTCGTGTGGCTGCTGTTAGTTCCCTTTCTGAGCCTATGGAGGGTGGTCAGCGTATTCCTATTCGGATCGGGAACTGCGACGCCGCCCCCTGATCGTGGCGGACAGTCGATAGGTGGCGGTAGCAATACCAATCCTTTGACCCGGCCAGCCATGCCTAGGTAAGTTATGTTCTAGTATCTATATCTGTTTTATAATAAATATATGTAGAGGAGGTTCACCGGTGATTGCTCATCTTATCACCCCCTAGGTAGGTGACCTGGTAATTTGGCCGAATCTAGCCTGCCTAGGAAAGGGATATTTAACGTCACAATATCGTACATGCATGGGTCGTGATTTTAACTTCCATTCTGAAAGAAGGCGTGCGAAGGAATTTCTCTCGCCCGAAAAATTCAGAAGGTGTCTGCCGGAATCGAAAGTATCTGTTCTAGGTTGTTAATTACTGAGATAGACGACTAAAGAAAATCACCAAATCGAGCTAAATATTTACATTTCAACATGATCAATAACAAAGTCAAGTCAAATCTTTTCCTTGCTTGTCATTTCAATTTTTTTTGTATGTTAGTAGCCAATTAAACATCTTCAAACAGCTGTGTAATTTTGGTGCGATTATTTTTTGTTTGTTCTATGTTTGAAATTAGTTTCGAAATTTTCCAGTGTTTCTTCTTCATTTTAAAATTGAATTCGTTCGTTGCCATTTTTAAAGATTTTCTACCCCGTACGGTGGTAGTAAATTCGTATCGTTGGTTAGCAGAAAATCCCCCAAAAACGTTTATCTCAATTGGTTGCGTAAATTTAATAATAATTTTAAAAATTGAGATCCTTTGTTTTTCACATTTAAAATATGTTTGCTCTCATTGACAAGTTCGTGCAGTTATCACAGTTTTTTATTGTAAATCTTGCCCAAGCAGAAGAGGTCCAAGCAACGAGTCCTTTCAACGTCGTGAGGGTAACATTTACAGGCTTCATGATCCTGGCAGGGATGACGATGATGAGAGCAACACGTGGAATGGGAACTCCACGCAGCAGATGTAAACGATCCCAGTTGTCCAGGAGTAGTTTAGACAACCGGTTTTGAAATTCTGCCTACCAGAGAGACGTTTCAAAATCCTGAGAAATATATTTTCACAAAGCAATCACTTGACTTTACATTAATCTGATTGGTTACCGCCATTCACAAATTTCTAAGCTTATGTATATTTTTTCTTCTTTGGTAAAATTGTATTGGGGCTTGTACTGAAGTTTAAATAAACAAGATCTACGCAGTGCTTTTTGTTTGCGAATTTGTCGAATGGGGTTGAACGTTTTAATAGAGTATCATTTTTAATGGTTCAATGTTCATTTTTCATTGTCCAAAGAAAATATAGGAAAATTGTTATCTATAAAAAGTTAACTAATGAAAATTTCCGAAGTATGCAAAAATTGTTTGCGTGAATGTCGAAAACAAGGTCAAAAAATGGTGTAATTGTTAATTAGGACATTTTAAAATATTGGCTGGAAGGTAAAGTGACAAAGTGAGTTATTTTGAAGTATCGATACTGCTTTTTGAAATCAAATCTGATGTTTGGCGTTCTTAACTGTGTGCCAGTTTTTCTTGAATCACTCATAAAAACGATTAATAGTGACAACTTGTGTGAACCCAGTGCAAACGTTATGGAATAAAGTGCCTAAGCACCAAGAGGGGTACATCAACTCCTGTAGTGATATACACTACAGTGAATTAACAAACAAAAAAAAAAGAATAGTTGCATTGATAATCTGGTCTAAATGACACATTAAGCATGCTTCAAGGTGCTTGAGATTGATGCAAATATTCCTTTGCGATCGTGTCCATCGCAAGCGATTCGAGTCACTTGGTCGAATCTTATTAAAAGATTAACACACTCTCACAAGCATAATTGAGATGGACGAATGATATCATTCGAGAGCGTGTAAATAGGGTATTATATTTTTTTATATTTAACTTAGTATCGCTTATATCGTAATATCGATATACCGCTATCGATATGCTCGATGGTCGGTATCGACAAATAATGGCAGCAGTGCGGCACGTTATTTAGGAAGGTTCAGAAAAGTTTTATTTGTGTTAATGTTTAGTTAAAAAATTAGTATCGCAACGCTGATTCAGCCGTTCTGGCCTGCAACTGTATCTTACGAGTAACTATCCAAAGCCAATGGGCATATCATGTTAGGGCAGTTGTTTCTAACATCGACGCATTCACCAATGAAGCAAAGTTTTTTCAACAAAGCCCAGTGGTGAGTAGACAACTTTGTTTTGCTGAAATAACAAAAGGAATCTTAAATATTTCAAAATATGCGAAACATGGCACTTGCATGTATGTAGTGTGTATACATTATCCATGTCTTATGCATACAAAACTGGCATATTTTTTTTTATTTTTTTATTTTTTTATTCATTGAAGTGACGGGTCACAACAGGAAGATTCTGTACCCCTCTCAGAGCTTAGGCCCTATGTGAGGGGCACGTTTTCACCAGTACCCCGGGCCAAAGCCCAAGCCGGGAATCGAACCCGAGACCGCCAAACAACAGTCCGTCATAAACCAACTGCGCCACGACGGGTCGTACGATTTAGGCGGGTGACACTTTCATTTTTTGTTGTAACGTACACATTTGGTTTTCTGCATTTTTCAAAACAGCTATTACAGAATGTCGTAGCACAGTTGGTTTAGCGACTGACTGTGGCTCGGCGGTCCCGGGTTCGATTCCCGGCGCGGGCTCTTAAGAATTTCAATCCCGGGGTACTGGTCGTGCCCCTCGCACAGTGCCTAAGCACCACGAGGGGACGTAACGCCCGTAGTGCGGTTGACTACAGTTATTGGACACAAAAAATATCATCGACACAAATACAAAAATACGAATTACCTAATCCTATCTTTTAAATTTCGTTAATATTTGTTTCCGTACTGCGTTTTTATGTCCAAATATTGTGTTGGATGAAAAATTAGCTTGCTTTTTGTGAGCTTTCAAGTTGTGATAATACTAGTAACAAACATGAAAAACATAATAAAAATTAACATGCCGTAGAAAAAATTGCAATTGTATAGAAAAAACTTACAAAAAAACTTGTATTGTAACTACAGTATTTTGTTTCTCGCAATGTTGCCCTTGTGCTTAAATGTTGACCCCATTTTTATTCTTGGGCACATTTGAGATGGGCGCAGTATTTAATTTTTTCAAACAGGTGCTTTTTTTTCTTTTCTTTTTTTCTTTTTTTCTTTTAATCAACTGTAGCCAACCGCACTACAGGCCTTACGTCCCCCTCATGGTGCTTAAGCATTATGCGAG
>JAQGBY010005237.1:0-14996 GCA_034698785.1 Mycogona germanica | reverse complement strand
GCCGGCCGTCCCGCTTGCTTGACCGCGCCGGCTAATTTTCCTCCGTTAGGCCGCCAAAAAGCTGCGCCCAACAGACACACGAACACGGTATGGGTACAGTTTCGTTATTTAGCATTAGACGACGGTTTGCTATTACCGTCGTTAGTGGCGCTTAATCAATTTCCAATTCATTGCTAGGAGCGTAGTGCATAATGTGCGATAGTTAAGTTTGGAATCGTCGCTCTGTAATATCTGTAACCAATCTCTAGAGAACATTTGTTACCATCACGCCCAGATTCCATGCAAATATTCATTTTTGGGAGTCGAAATGCTCTTACTATAAATTCCTAAAATACTGTAGTCGTTTCCCGTTATATTGGATAATATTTTATGTTTCTAAGGTATTGCTTTGTTTTATTAGTTTGATGCAGAAGACTGAACTCATTTTAAACGATGCCATTTAGGTAGTGTTCTATAGAAAATGGTGTCTACTATTTCTCCCACCCCCGGTGAAACGGGGATACCCTTTTATTTTCTTCGACCTCAATATACACTGCAGAATCGTTGGTGCGAAGTCACCGAAATGTGTTATCGGTCCCCGATCATTGTGAGGAAAGAGCGAAGTGGCGATCTCGCCAGTACGGGTAAATAGAGAGATAGAGATGAAACTCCAAATAAAAGGTCTTTATTACGGTAAACGCGCATTCGTTATTCCGTCGCGGCTGTGAGTTCTCTCGGCAGACGTCGCCATTTCTCTTTTCCTGGTATTTCCTCTCGCTCCAACCGAGTGTGTCCCCGCCACTAATACAACCCAGGACGACCGAGAAAGCTCTATTGCAAATCTCGGCGGATGACACGCCACTGGCCCGTCGCCATGGCAACCAAGCAGCAATGTCCACCGTAGTTAAGACGCGCTCCTATCTCTTTCTTTCGGTTGTATATTTTTTTTCCGGCTCTTTTTTGGTGTTCCCGTTTCAAACGCATCAAATCCTCTTCTTTTTTTTTCTTATCCTTTTTCTTTCTTCACTCTTTGTGCACCGACGCTTGCATCGCGTCATCGACGCGCGCCAGCCATCATCAAAAGCGATGCTGGCGACGCCTGGCGGTGACGCTTCGCTCGGAGGAGCGCGCGCGTTTGTCACGCGTGCCGTCACCGGTCGTCGCCAGGGGGCGTCCGGATGCTGACTTTCGCCTCCCCCAGAACTAAGTTAATTCTTCTTATCCAAGGCCCTGCGAATCAGAGATGCTACTCAAATGTTAGACATGATGAGTATTACAAATTAAGACTGGCGAATTCAAACAGTCTGTTGATCTTGAAGCGACTACCGGAAGTGTCATTCGTTTAAGCTCGTCACTTGAGGCGCCACCAGTTATGATGCAGTATCGTAACGCCGTCTATTTAATAGAAGTGATAAATTACGCTTCCGTCTAAATATCCAACTTGTGCTGCCATCTGTTGGTGAGAAACAAAAGCTTTGTCTTTCGTGTAATTTTATTTCGATAGCCACCATTGCATTTTTGCATTCGAACATTTGACTCGAATATTGGAGAAAAAATCGACTCACACCACTCTACCTTTCATCACTTTATATATATGTAAGCTGGTCTTTTGACCACTAAACTCATAATTTGATTCTAGCAGATCGGGAGTTTCCGGAAGTAGAGGAAACAATTCGCTCCCAGACATAAGATTGTCTTTTTGGCGTGGCGCAACGTTCGCAAATAAAATATCTCGACAATTTTTTACAATCTGGTCAAAACCTGACACACGAAACTTGTTTCTCCCAACAAAGTTCATTCGCGAATCTTCGTGTTTTTCACCCGTCGTTATACGCAATTTTGTTTACCGTCCGTGCACACCATTTCGTCGGAGCTCATGACGTCGTTCTCGCCAACTTCCATTGGCTTCCGCCATTCTGCCGCACATCTCCTACAGCCGCTGGCTCATTTTTCCAAATCAGGGAAGCACCGAGGACGACAGCCCAGGGTGACGGCGAGGTTGGTGTAGAACCGCAAAACCCAGTTGAAAGTTTTGTTAGAGGACATATTGTGTAATCGGAATTACTCCCATTTGAGCTTTACGCGGTAAATTTATTTATTTGCGCGGCATATTTGGATCGAGACGATATCAAATCCTGTCCGTTTACCAGGAATTCTCTTAGGAGAATTTTGCTGCAACCAATCGTTGGTTGTTGAGATGAAGAAGTGACCCCGAGAGTCGAGTCGAAAACTCCGACCTCTGGTCATAGGCTTAGGCAAGATCAATGAATGACACCGCTGTTATTGCATTAAACAATACATTTTAATTTTGCCTTCCTCAAGTGATGATCGATTCAATCGTTCCATCAATTTATCGATGATCACATGATATCAGTGTCCCAACCAACAATGGTTTCTAATCGAATGCTCGTTTCTGCTGTCATCATCAGCAAGCTAGTCCACAGTTGCAGCGCCTCTCGATAGAGTAGAATTGCAAGCTTTAGTCACACATGTGAACAGTCGTGACAGTCCACTCTCTGAGAGCGTGACGTCATGTACTCTCGCTAGAGAGCTCTCCCATGTGAACCGCACACTAGATCAATCGGCAAGCAGTGCAGAAACGATTGCGTCTATTTCGAAGTTTTTCAGAGAACCCAGCACCTTCAATTTGTGGAAAACTCTATCATAATATAAACGAACATTAATTTTTTTGGTGCGCATAACCTGAAATCTTAAAAACCTGGAAAAGTACTCATGTTTGTCTTGTGTCGCGAGTGTACCTACTTACATTTGAGAGAGAACTCTTACGCTTCCTTATGCCCAGCCGACAATCTTTCGGTGTGTGCTCGGCTCTCCGCTGAACAAATGTCGTCAAAGATAATATAAAAAGAGCAAGCGAGCCTTTTTTAAGAGACAAGTGCACTTTGGCCGCGTTTATTACTCCTTCAAGATGCAACCTAATCTTCATTATAAGTTTTGCAAGTATACATGGCGATATACTGTATACATGTACATGTATAGGTACTGTATAGGCTGCAGATAGGCGCTGCGAGCGAGAGGGCTGATCGTCAACAGAGGTAGATAAAAAAGCATAACCCTGATCCAGTGAATATATATGCCCTAGCCATATATTTTTTTGCTACGAGTGGGGTAATAAAACGGTCTTGTAGTTACTGTGCCTGTTACCCACTCTACTTTTGAGTAGATTTCAAGGTACTGGCAGAGGGTTATAAGGCTGAATGAGTTATTAGACCTATACACCACTTTCTTTTAATGTTTCACGACTCCAGGCCTAGTCTACACTTATAATGTAAACTACCTAACCCTTTTTATCTTCATTTTCGCTAGTCGTGCTTACAAACAAACAAACAAACACATACAAACAAAAACAATACAAACAAACTTTTTTTCAGTACGCACAATCTAAATTAAAATAATACTTATCAGTATATTTTAAACCTTTTAAAAATCTAAACCTGAAATCCGCATCGGTGTTGACGTAAATGATAAAAGTATATTGATTCCACCACATTTTTATATTTTATATTTGATTATTTTCCAATTCATCGATTAAAGCGTAACAGTATATTGATTTTTATTGTTTCGTAAAGTACATGCATACTTGTATTTAGCAAAAAAATTGTTGTTATAGTATTTAAAAAATAAAATTCATATTATGATCGACACACATCTCGCTTTTTAAGGAACTACACATTCAACGATTACAATAAATTGTAACGCGTCTCAATTTTAGAGATTATGAGTGTCGGGTTTTTAGAGAATGCCATCTCAAAGAAAAATATTGACCTTACAAAACAAGTTTCGTGTTGTCAAAATAGCTTGCCTATCGAAACGCGAAATAACGAAATCGCCTCTTCATTTTTGTAGCGACAAAAAATATGACTGGTGCAAAGTGATAACTTAATTGTGTTTCCTGTTGTCGACAATTTGAAATGGGGGTGGGGTGGGGAGCGGCGGAGCGTTGAAGCTGTTGCTCATTTAATTATTGTCGTGGAGCCTGTTGGAATGCGTAACTTTGAGCCCATGCGTGAGCAGTGCCAACTATACACGGTTTAAACTATTGCTTCGTCACCTGAGCTTGTCCTAAAGGCATGTGACGTGTCCTGAAAACTAATTGGCAGCTTGCACATAGACCTGTCTCCTTACACGGAGGGCATTAATAATTTTTTTTCCGCTTTGACTTCATTTTTTCTGTTGTTAAGCTTTTGAAAACCTGTCAATTAGCCTGTCAACTTCTCACGCACCAAAATAAACGGATTTTAGTATCACATTGTTGAAGCCTACATACATTGTCGAACAATGTTTACCTTACGAGCAAGCGAGCATAAAAAACAATTGACTTAAATTTCGCTATAAAAGTAATTGATAAAATTGATATTATATTATGTCAAACAATGTGACTACCTTGGGTTGAATACACAATAATTAGCATATTGTTGAAATAAACATTTTGGCCTGGTTTTGATAAAAACGTTTGAACTTTATATTTAGAAGGAGCAGATTTTAAATAAAATTGTGAACTTGTCAAGTGTATAGTGATCTCTATTTTTTTTTATAAAATGAAGGGATGAAAGCCACACGTAAGTCGTTTTTTCTTCTTGAGTTAAGAAAAAATATGATTTTGCTAGAAGTTTTATAATACAGATCCGTTTATTTTTTATTCGATGTAGTCCTAAAACAACATCAGAAAACTTGTTGCATTCGGCCGCTACATTCATTATATATTTTTCTTTTCTTTATTAGTAAACGCAACGCAACTCATGAAACTAATTTATACAAAGTAGAAGACAAGTCCCGCGCAGGAAAAATCTCTTAGCAATTCAAATCAAACTAGTCGGGTACCCGTTTATAAGCAGCGTTTACTTTCTAACGTGCTCCTTTCAGCTGAGAACGTTTCAGCACTAGACTTGATTAAATTTTGTTTCCTTATTTAAATTAGTTTTCCCGTCTAGGTGATTGTCACGATACTCCCCGCAGAACATGTATACACATGGCCCGGTGGTATATGGGGCTGGGCCATATATATTTAATGCTAATTTTACGTTGCCAGTGTTACCGACTTCTACGTCCTTGTTTTTCGTGTGTCGTTCCCGTATCTTTCATTCGAATGTATTTTTAACCTCCTGAGACCAAATCCAGGATTTCGAGGATTTGTCATCTAGATATCACATCAATTTGCCTGTTGTACGGTGGTTTTACATTACTCAAAATTTTCACAGAGCGGTCGATTCTTAAACGTCTTCGAACGCACACGCCGCGAAAATTGTTGCGTGTGCCCGACGCCGTATTGCGTTGCTGGGTAGCAAACATTTTCTCCATTGATGCATTTTTTCAAAAATGCCCCTATGTGGGCAAGGAGGAAATGGTCTTATGAGAATATACATGTACATTATATATACTTTTTTTTTAGTACGACTCTTCGTGTTGGTCCATAATAGTCAGAACTATGAGGACTTTTCTTAATGAGAATGGGAGCCAATGAAATTTTATTTATGCAAATGCTGCAGCTAGATGTGCTTGGGTGAGCTCTTTTGGTGATTGCGTTTCGCGATAACCTTTACATCCGCACCGAGGAGTAATTTATGAAATTGACTCTAATAATTTGGAAAATAGCAGGGAGCAGCGCTGACGGCACACTCAGCCAGTTGGGAGGGAACGTCTGGTTGTCTTTAATTAGCATAAATAATACGCCGGTTTACATATCTACCCACTCTCGGATTGATTTCCAAGTTGCGATAGCGACTGAATTGGTATCGACCCTGCTTAGCATAACATATCAATAATGTGTCCTCTGGTAACTTTCCATTTGTCGGGTTGTTGGACAATCTCTTTAATTTGCAGCGTAGATTATGATTTTAGGAATATTAAATAAGTGGTGTTTTATGTGGTGATTTTATGATTTTTCTTTTGAACCAAATTCACCGCTCTTGTAGAAATATGAATTTTCATTTGAACTCTTAATTTCTTCTACGTGACGTTTCAGAGAATTGTCTCGTTTAAGTTATCGATGACCTGAGAATTTTGGGCAGTCGTTATTCAGTTGATTAACAATTAGAGTTCGAATCCCGGTGACGGGGGTATCTTTAATTTGACCCCTGTGTACTTGTAAAAATGTGTAGTGCGGATAAAGCTTCGAGGATGGAGCCCACAATCAAATGTTCCTTTCAAAGAAAGTAGAGAGGAGTCAATGGTAGTATTCACTAAGATGGTGGAATTGCAGGACTACAAAGGACTTCTTAATTTATCTTCGAGAGGATATGTTAAATTTTACGTTTAAACCATTCTTGTTGCCGAGTTTCAATTTGTAGTCCTGCAATTCCACCATCTTAGTGAAATGTTCCTTTGCTGAAACTTTTGTACTACAAACGAGAAAGTGCAAAACTTGTTGCCTTGCGTTTTTATTTAGTTCTGTACAGTCGACTGACTTGAGTTCATCTAGCGACGATAATGACAACCTGATTATCGTACGATGGAAGGGGTCAGTGCTCCATTAAATGAACCCAACATTCGGCATCACGGTATCGACGATGGAGCGACGTAATTGGCTAGTTCCGTCGCCGGTGTGAAATGCGCCTAATTCGAGTTTCGTGTTACTTGGGCTATGGAAACGAGCGACGTCGTTCGCCCCCCCCCCCATAAGAGTTCCATCTCGTGTCAAGGCCTCCCGTGCGTCATCCCCGCGTGTCATGTCTTACAGTTAAAATTCATTTTTAATTAATTGACTTAATATCATCGGCGCGAGCGCGCACTCGCAGTTCACTCCCTCCCCCCCCTCCTTATCCTCCTCCCCTCCAACCCTATCTTCTCTCTCTTGCTCTCGCAGGATCAAATAGATTAGGGCTCAGAGGATCGGTCGATGTGGCGGTTGGGGGGAAAGACTATTTTGCCTTGAGGGGGGAAAGAAGAGACGTCGCGCGACAAGAAAGAGTTTTGACCTAACATCGTGCGGAGCTATGTGGATGGCATGTCGTTTGGCGGGGGAGGGTCGGATGACATGTAGTTGTACAGGAGCGGGGGAGGGGGCGCTTCGTTTGTGCGCACGCACACTTCCTAAATTAGCATCTCAATTCGAAGATCAACGAATCAAACTCCAAGATTCTGAACGCATTTTATAATCAGAATGACAAGATACTGATGCCTGATGTCAAAGTCATGTGGCTGATTGAAACTAATTATGGGATTTCTTGTGTCGGCATGGTTAGCGTGTCGAACTGTATGTCCCGTGATCGCGGGTTCGTTTCCCGACTGTGTTCCTCGGAATTTTTCGGGCGAGCGAAATTCCTACGCACGCTTTCATTCGTAATGGAAGTAGAGCCGTGGGACAGGTGTCGGTGCGATATCATTTACACGTTGAAGATCCCTACCTAGTGAGCGTATACTAAGCCTGGGCTAGGCAAAATGACTAGGGCGCCTCCTGGTTGTTGGGTGGGGCGGATTAGGGCGAACACGCTGGTAAGGTAAACTCGCGTTTCAGCCTTAAAACCCCCAGGGGTGACCTGAAAATTTCGCCTAGACTAGATCTGACTTAGGTTGGGATATTTAACGTGTCCTAATATGATATCGTACAGGCACGGGTCAGCATTTACTTATATTCCGAAAGAAGACTTAGTAAGGTGTCGACTGGGATTGAACCCACGATACGGTCATAGAAAGAAAACACGCTAGCCGCTACGCCATTCAACACCTCTTGAATGAAACTGTGCTGCCATTTTGAAATTGCTTTTGAGAAGTGCTATTTGATGCTTTATCCAAATATATGATCTGTACGAGTTGCGGGATTTAAGTGGCAACCTTAAAATGTAACTCCAAAAATACATTTTAAAATTTTCCAGTTGCCAACCGAGTCTTGTCCCGTGCAACAAACTGCTAAACTCAATTTCTCAGAATTGCCAATTTTAATTTTTGTTATCTGGAATTCGTCAATCCGTTTGTTTATCATCCTAGTCGAGCTATCACGCAACAACCATTCGACCTTTCTCACGATTCTTCACCGAAGAGTTTACAAATTTACCGCCACTTGAGAAAGAAAAAATGAGATTAAAGTCTAAGGATCACCGTAAATTCAATTTAGTATATGTCATACCGCTTAAATGTTTTCCCAGCTGTTTGCAGTTGTTGTTTATCGGGAATTGGTGGACTATTGATTTGGCATCCCTGCGCGTGTAGCCGGCAGGAGCTAAGCGCGCGGTTCACATAATGTTATGCAAACAGAGCTTGTGCATAGCTTCGAATTTTTATGCATGGCTGATGTTTATTGGGGTAGACAATTACGCCCGGGTTAGGGAAAGGGTCGGCTGAGTTAGCGATGGGAAAATTCGAGGAACCACGCTCATGTAGACCCATTATCCGAGTGCGGACATTACGTATACACCACACAATATCCTGTTGTGAACCAGCGCCCACTTAACTTGGGGAACCGACTCCGAGCTAACCGAAAACATCTTAACGTGTGTATGATTTTTTTAAATAAGAAAATTAATTATTATGGTTCTTCTCTGTTGGGTAAATGATGACCTGGCGTTCGATTCAGGCATCCAAGATGATGATCTTTAGTGCACGGAGGTCTTAAGAAGGTAGTTCGCGTGCTCTATAACAGCTTTTGTATAGGTAAGGTGACAGCGCTCCCCTATCCGGAGTTTTCACACTGGCGCGGTGCGACGCAGCTACAATGAAGATCAGATCAAATTGGCTTCCTGGAAATTCGTTATGGGGGCTTAGTCTAAATATTTTCCTGCGAACAAAGTAATCCCCCTTTCTTGATTCAACAGATTATTTCTCACCGACTACAAATGTCGTATCTCATGATCGTGACCGTTAAGCAAACCGACTGTTTCGGATATTTCCTCTCCTTCATCTTCAACCCTGTTTTGTGGTGGATTTTATTACCTGCCATTAAACTACTCCTTTATCATTCATTTATTTATATTTTCGTTTTGTCAGCTCTCTGTAACTAGAGGAAGTCATCATTAAAATAAGGTATATTACTGAAAAGAAATTATACAAATCCTCACAAATTTGTATCTCTCATATTCATGGTTGATCTGGCTTGAAGTTGGCTGATGAGGGAAACGTGTCTTGAAAAAATGCTAAAAAGATGTCTTATTGAAATATCGAAAACCTGTGATACTAATAAAATACCTAATATATTTTTTAAATAGTTTATACTGCGATCACAATTAAAACTTTTCATTTATATAATTTAATTCGGGTCACAGGACCACATTGGTCACATTGGATAATAAATGGCCAGCGCCGGACGAGACAAGACCAAGACGCCCTATTCTCATTGTGTTTTTTTTAGATACATTGGACATCGCCAATTGGTCTTTAAAAAGTAAAGATATGTTTTAATAGTTAGTTAAATGTTTGAAGATGGTCAACCTGGTTGTTGAAATTGTCTAAACCCTTTCTTTCTCCTCTTACAAATTCGCCAATACCGATCATGCTCGGTCACTTTAAAGAGGAGGATTTCAAGCCGAAGTGCCCAGTGTGAAAGCGGTGTACTCGGCCACGGTCTTGGCATCCCAGATTCCGGCTTGGCTGCTGCGGCCTTCCCCATTAATCCTTCCTTTTTCGGTTGTGTAGCCCTGTGCCGATCCCCCCGTGACGCTCTCGCCAAAAAGAGCGCGCGACAGGCAAGAGATTGACGACCGTGATTGAACGGCGTAATTTTCCAGTTAACAATTTAATCAGGGATTCGGTTCGTGTAATTAGGGCCGGCGCGCGTTTTCCCCCCCAGTTTATCTTTGCTGTGGTTTTTCACGAAATTGGTACTTGAACTAAAAGTGCGCAGATATCGGACCGATTCTGCAAGTTGAAAGTGACGCGCGGCGCCTGTTTATTTAGAATATACGAGCGCGAGAGCTCTCTAACCCACACATATACACAAAAGCCACCCAATAGTCTGTTCAAAAGGAGCCTACCGGCTGTATGCATTGGATTACAATGTAAAATGCACGCTCGACTATCTTCCTGATACCCCCTTGAGAGGGGATCCACACTGCTAATGAAATTACCCGATCGAACCCGATATCGATAATTCTGCAACCGGTTTAAATCGACATCGAAACCGTTCTCAGAAAGTGAAAATACGAAAAACCGAAAGTGCTACAATTCGTTATGATCCGAAATTGTTCAAAAATTGTGCTAGAATGCAATTTCGAAAGAGTTGTCATTTTATTATCCTAATCTGTCAAACTTTGCCATTCATTTGAAATTTAAATGTTGATCGACCTTTCAGAAATAATCATGCATCGGGTGATTTCATTTGCTCAATACGTAACCTCGATTTAAGTTTTCATCAGTGCAGAATGAAGCGGATTGTGTCCTCTCCTACGATAGACGTTCTCTGGGTTGAGTTTTCTGTTTAAAATGTCTACTTTTGGTACGTAATGGATTTCTATCGCCATGTCCCAGGAGGAGAAATGAGCGCTTCACTTTGGAAAAGGCGTGCGATATGCCATTACTCGGATACGTATACTCGTACACCAATTCAGCCCCGTATAATACTGTGTAATGGGAAATTCTGATTGTGTGGGTTGAGCATTTTCCAGTATTAGGCCTATATCGCGTGACCCAAATAGACGCCAAACCAAGACAATGAATGTCAACAAAAACCAAACTCTATCTTTAATGTGGCGCTCAAAATCTCTGTGCGTACGTTACGGTCTGTAAAGAAACTTCGTACGAACATAGGGGAGGGTGAGAGGCATTGTGTAGTGGATCAATTGTAGCAAATAAACGACTGCAGCCTGCAGCAGAAAATTTCTAACAAAACTGTTTAAATGTTACACGAGCGTATGATCATTTTTATCTTCATTGATTATGATGAAAATAAATGCATCAATTGCATAATTATTTTTATTAGAAGTATTGTCAAATAATTATATTCTCATGAGAACAATTGTCAGTTTAATTTTTCCCATGTTTACCTCTTCCTTTTCAACGAGTCTGACAGTTTCTAATCTAATTGATTTACCCGGGGGAGGCTACTCTTCCTGAATTACTCTAAAGCTCCCCCTGAATTTCCCCGCAATGCTCCAAAACAGCTCTACCAGTCTCATAAATTCACTTCCAGGTGACCATTTGTTGATTGTCCTGCAATCTTATAAAAGCTCATTCCGTCAAAGGAAAATCAAATTTCATTTCCTTGCCAAAACTGGTGCGAAGAGCACATAAGTGGACATGGGATGGGGTGTCAGGACGATATATGACTCCATTTTTAAATACATTAGGTTTGACTCAAGATCCGACTTCTGCAGGCTTTTTGCTGGATTTCTATTGGATAGACAATTCGAGACGAGTTAGAAATCTTACTTGAGAAGGACACCTTGTACGGCTTATTAAGACTTTTTAACATCCCGCTTTAGCAGTTCTCCCTTTCCAATTTCGTCCCACACGCTTTCATATTATATTCGAAGAAAAGCCTTTGAAAAGCGAGAAAGCGAGGGTGTGTGTGAGAGCGAGCGAGCGAGCCATGTTCCGCCAGTGTCTGCCATGTTGGCGAAGCAAGTGGCAGGCAATTTATATTCGTCAACTTTTTCCTGCTAGATGTGGCGCGCGCGCGCTGGTTCCTCCGCTCGGCATCACTGGTATGGCGGTGGCTTTCTCCTCTCAGAGCTCTCTCTCACTCTTTCTCATCCCGCGAACGGGCCTCCAGTATAGCCTTTGCCGCCAGGAGGTGATTGATGCGCGCCTGCCGCACGTTTACGCGCACTCAAGTGCGAAGGGGGAGTGAGTGTGCATGCAGCGCCCCCAAACCCCAAACGCCGCCCAACCGTTGTCGCGCCACACTCATCAACGCTAGGTCACCTGGAAACGGAGACGGCGGTGGAGACGCGAGCGGTGAACTGCGATATTACTGCGCCCGGTCGAACTCTCTCTCTCTCACCCTTCTTCTTTCTAATCATCCTCCCGAGATCCCAGCCGCCACTCGACACGCTTAGTCTTCGCCTTCTGTTTTCTGTAGGTGAGCTTTCCCTCAACGCACGGGTGTCTTGAGCGTTTCGAGCGCTGAAAGCGCACTCGGTTTTATTTGCCCCTGAATTTAGGACGGTGTGGTCAGAATGACAATGCGTAACACTGACTAGACTAGTTTTAGACTGTCACGTTATCATTGGTCGGAGCAAGGTGACACTTCTTGTTGACACCCTGTATCCAGAATTTCCCTTTTATCTGTTATTCATTTCGATGTTCAAATCTTTACGTTAACTGCAACTAATGAAGTGCAGCTCTATCGCTGAAAATCCTGTTAGAATAAACATTTTTTAAAATAAATTTTCCCGGATGTACGTAGCATTAACATTAATTTTAAACTTTTTCTATATTTTGGGCATTTTACATTTGACATCACCGTAATTTTGTAAACACTTACTGTACATTTTCAAAATAATTTCTCCAGAATATTACTGAGTTGGGGTAAGAGAAGGGTTGGAATTGCACGCCACGCATTAATCATCCTCTAAACTACAAAGAAAAGGATAGGTATTGAGAGCTAACGCATTCGCCTCAATAACCCGTGATCGCGGTTTCGATTCCGGCCGACACCTTCGGAATTTCTTGTGTGAGAGAAATTCCATTACGCGCCTTCTTTCGGAATAGAAGTAAAATCATGAGCCGTACCTGTACGATATCGGGACGTTAAAGACCCCTTTGCTAGGCAGCCTAGGTTAGGCAATGGCTAAATCACCGGTGCACCCCCTTAACAAACATACACTCATTAACAAAGAAAAGGGTTAGTGCCAAATTAATATTTTCTTCGGGTGCTCATATTGGTCAAAATGTCGACGCTCGTTCAAGAGAACATTGCGCATGCGGTTCTGCAGTGGCGATTCCCGCAATCAGTAGTCGTATGGTTCGACGTTAGCGCAATAAAAGATGTACCCTGTACTCTTCCCCCCCCCCTGTTCTTTGACCGCGATCGATTCCAGTCTGCAGTATTTTTCGAACTGGTAGAAAACTGGCGCGAGCGCCTCGCAGCGTGATGCTTTCATCTGTGTGCAGGCATGCGAAAGCGTATAGAACTGACTCAGGTGTGTTGTGGCTGGGTGGCTCGACTTCTACACCGAAAAAGATGTGTGTATTGGAGGGGGGGGGGGGCAAAATCCCTACGGCTCTCCCCAGATGGAACTATGGCGGGACGTGTACACGCAAAGAGGGATGGATGACTGCCAGCGCACGTAGACGCAAGCAGGAGCTGATCCGGGGAACGAGGGATGAGTACAAAGAGGTGTTTGCGGTAGAAGCTGGTAGCCACTACCACGGTACTAGATATCACGTGATCCGACCGAGGGTGAGTATCCGTCTGCACTCTATCCTTTTCGAGGGATCCGAAACAAATCTGAAATCCGAACAACTGAGGATTCATGTGCCCCTCGTCATAGTGCCTAAGCACCATGAGGGGTACAGAAAATCCTGCAGTGATATTGCACTACAGTGAATTTTAAAAAAGGATTCAGATCAAGATACTCGTTTTTTCGAAGCAATCCACTTGCATGTAGCGTATGACTACTATTTTTTAATTGTATTCATATTGCGTTAGGTTGAGTGACATCATAGGACAGTGAAATGGCCTGACAGAGCCTCAAATCCAGAGCCTTTTAAAATAAATCCATTTCTGTCCTTAACTGGTCATTCGACCCTCGCCATAGGTCCCTCTCTTGGGGGCTGATTGCGGGTAAAATTTGTAATTGAAATTGTAAGTTCGTGTAAACTAGATTAGCTCGCGCCACCCACACGTAACTCTAGTTATTCTACGTCAAGACTTGCAGCATAACATTTCAATGCACCTGTCAGTTTTCCTCAGCATTATATTTTCTCATTGTTTGCGACTAGGAAATTGCAAAAAGGTTTTTTTAAAATAAATTACTCTGCACATGTATATCAGTGCGGTAAATCTAATCTTTTTTTTAACTGATCGTGCCTTTCTATCTTTAGTTAACTCTTCCACATATTTGCCCCCACAGTGAGGGAGCGCCTGTGAGCGAATGAATATTGCGCTTAGCCGTCGCGGTCTCGCTTCGCCACCACCAGGTGTCGTTGCCGGTCTGAGCCGGTATCGTCTAAATGTCATAGGCAACCGGGGTTGACAGGGGTTGAAGCCCGGGGCTTAATTTGATCTGCCGAAATTCTTGTGTTAAGCTAATTAATTTAGTAGCTTATGCGCGCTCGCCGCCGCCGTACGTTCCCCCTGCCAGGCATTATTGCCTATGGGATCTGTGGGGCTTGCAGGCAGGCGTACGTGCGTTTACCGACGACCCCGCTGCGATTCTGTTTACGTACCGTGTGAATTGCACAAATAGCTCCTATTGGACGGACGCGTGTTTGTTTATTGCTCCGATCCCGCTATCCATAGTTAAAACCGAGATTGGAATTGATGCGCACTGGTTGTTTACGAATGAGACTCTGCATTGGTCATTCCGCAATTTGAAAACTCTGCTGAAAATGTTCTAGTGATCCATCTACGTACATGCATATTATATTGTACATTATTTAAATGTGGTTATTATTGGAAAGCATTGTTGATGAACTTGTTTATTCCTGGGGCCACATTTTGGTCTTTCAAATTTGATTCTCAACATCAAATTACGTCATCTGCGCATGCGCGCAATCAATTATTCTGCTCAATCGATCATGATTATTTTCGTCATGAATTTGACCGTAGAATCAGGTTGAGGCACTGCGCCCACGAAATAGGCACGATAATGATTCTCAGCTGTTTCAGTGAAATACAATTGGACTAATATTTGCAAAAATGACATTCACTTACTTCGCTAAACTCAGTCATAATCCATTAAACTCAAAATTCTACTACATTTATTTACAAATAATTTGAACTATTCTACTACATTTATATACAAATAATTTGAACTATTTTAGCGGATAACGACGGAGTCTGCGACTGTGTGTTGCCAGTCAATGAGATTTATGCAAATAGAATTAAATTTGTATTTCCAATTGTATTTCACTATAATTGGCACTCCACAAGATGGCCGCGCCCATCATGGTATCTAGCATTT
>JAQGBY010005236.1:0-14997 GCA_034698785.1 Mycogona germanica | reverse complement strand
CCATCTCCTAATAGAAGTAGAAGAAGGGGCCACACTAGAATGGTGAACGAGCTTCAATGTACATCTGCGTCATATTTAACTCCTATTTCCCAAGAGTGTATAGACAGTACGTGGAATGGCCTGACAGAGTCTCAAATCCAGAGCCTTTTAAAAAAAATCCATTTCTGTCCCCAACCGGTCTTCAATTCGACTCCCGCCATAGGCCCCTCTCTTGGGGCTGCTTGTGGCTAAAATTTGTAATTGTAATTGACATATTCACATTAATTTGAAATATTTGGAGATCTTGCATAAAGGTCAATTCAATTGCCGTTAATGGAATCTTTGATAATCCATATCTATTAGTATATTAAAATTAGTAACTACCTGTATTATATCACTGCAGTTCCAGTCAATATATCATTTAGTACACCGACAATTTCGCAAATTTGTTTTCTGTGTGACAACAGGGAGCACTCTACATCAACGACATCATAGTCCAATCCCATTTAGCATTAGCAACGCATACAGCACGTAAAGTACAGTACGTGGATTGTGAACGCGCCCCTCGAAATCGCTATCCACATAATCCACAACAGACTGTGTGTGTGATTGAAATGTTGAGTTGGGTCAATCGATAACAGCAGGTAATGTGCTTGACATTCAAAATCACTTCTAATCACTTCTAATCGTGAAATCGCACTCTCAGATAAGGACCAACTACAGTACTGACTCAACAGTAGTCAACGCAGTAGTTGTGACCTAGGTCGATCCAAACGAGGACTAATATTGAAACCGTGCAACACTCGAGTAGCGACGGCTAACTGAAAAAGAAAAATAGATTTACTGACTCCGGAAACTGCATTCATGTCAAGGAAAAACATCATTGGTGTCGTCAGTCACCCAAACCGAAATCAACTACAGCATCTATGTGAAGTGACGTGACAACGTCTATTAAAATTTGGTCGGAAAAATCGTTATGCAATTATTTCCTAACCACCCATATGGTTCACCGAAATGCATCCAAGTATTATCATCATCACTAAACCAGGTAATTAAACCACTTCGTCATATTTGTGTAGGGAACTCGCATTTGATTCGTACATGTACGCCCACTGTATATTCAAATATCGAATTTATTTCGTGTTTATTTCATCTGAGAACAATGTCAAATGTCGAATTTACTAAGAAATATGTTTCGTATCTTGCAGATTCATTAAATAAGTTGCACTAGTGCAGCAATTGAAGTTGGTGACTCGGAAGTGACAGACAGAAGTGGACAAATTATATTTAGTAAACGAGTTATCCAGGTTGCTGAGGCAATTATACAGCTGAATTTCGCATCTGAGAACAATGTCAAGAATGTAAAAACAAGATCACAATTGACGATAGAATTCACCGAAATGACGCTTACCGAGCCGCTGAGCTCCAACAAGCCGGAAGTGGCCATGGTACTGTTGAGTCTTGGTGGCGCCACCCCTCAGCGGTCTCCATTTGAAGTAATGACAATCTCGGAGGCCAGACCGTGTTGATTCAGACGTCAGCCACCTGTACTCGCTTCTCCATGTACGTCCTGACGTACACGATGAGACTAGCGTCCGTGCTGCTGGGACTACTGGTGGCCACCACCGATGCCCCGTCCGCCAACGCCGGTGGCCCTCGTCCCCCGCCCGGGCCACCACTGTCCACCCACATCAACCGGTTGGTGCAATCGGAGCAGACCGTGTATGAAACTTATTTCCGGTTGGAACTGTCGCTGGGCGTGGTCAGTCCGTCCCTGCCGCGGGCCAACCTGTCGGCCTGGTCTCCGTCTCCTCCAGGTGGCCCGCCGCCACCGCCACCGCCCACCACCAATATGGAGGACATGGTGTACGAGGACGTGTACAAGGAGGCGTGGACGACCTGCCTGGACAGTCTGTGGAACACGTGCGTGGGTCGATGCGGGATGGCGCTGACCGGTGCTCCGTACGTCTGCGGCTGCGACAGCGCCTGTCGACTGTATGGCGACTGCTGTCTCGATTACGATCTCGAGTGTACCTTTGACCTGCTCAACGACACCGAGTCGGACATTATCAATAACATGGGCGACCTTCAGTGCGTGAGCGTATCGCGCGATTCCAAGTACGGAGTGTTGATGATCAGCACCTGCGCCGTCTGGTGGCCACCGATCAACATCTCCGTCTACACGATCACCATCGAGGCCAACTGTCTGGATCCATCGGAGACTAGTCTACATCCGGTGTCCGGCGGCGCCGGCTTCATCTACAAGAATAACTTCTGCGCGGAATGCAACGGCGTATTCGATGCGAAGGAGTGGTCAGGGAGCACGCACTGCGGTGGTGGACGGAGGAGTGGACTGGAGGAGAAGGAGGTGGACACCTCGGAGGGCAACAGCTGGCTGGACAACTGTGAGGTGCGACTGAATCTGTCGGAGCAGACGCTCAACTCCTACCGCACCTGCACCTACGATGTGAGTGAGTGCACTCCCGGCACTGTGGCGCCCCAGCCGTCCGGCGACCAGCAGGGGGCGCTGGACAGCATAGGGGCACGCGTGAATGGGGCGGCCGTGCATCTGTGCTCGGCCTACAGCAAACCGGTGTTCCGGATCAAGGTGGACGGTTCCGCCGCTCCGATGTACAAGAATGTGCACTGCGCCCATTGCAACAATGTTCCCACCGGTCAGCTGTACTGTCCAGCCTGGCGCTACATCCCCACCAACACGGCACCCAACGAGGTCAGTCCATATCTGTTCTTCGAGACGGGTCAATCGGTGGACGAACAGAATCACATCAAAGAAATTCCCGCCTCCTTTGCCATCCTTTTTAACTTTGGTCACCAGAGCAACGTCCCGGTGCCCATCTTTAGTTCGCAGCAGATCAGCTGGTTCAAGTCGCGCCAGGACAACTGCAACGACAACGAACTGTGGGATCCCTTCTCGGAGATGTGTCGCAAGATCTACTGCAGCTCTGAGTTCTCCTTCCTCGACTTTCACTGCATCGACATCTACGACAACGTGACCAGCGCCGACGACGGCGTGGTCATTCCAGACAACGTGACCGAAGCCCTGCTCATGGTGGACGTCTCCTCCGTGCTCATCACTCTGGCCATCCAGCTGGACCTGTGCCTCTCGGACGAGGTGGATCAGATCTTGGACGAGCAATTCGTGGACATCTTCGCCGAGAGTCTGAACGTGAGCAGCTCTCGTTTTGTCAACTTCACCATCGGCAACATCACCACCTTCCTGGACGACAATTCCACCAGCTGTCCACGAGAACTGCAGGTGTCAGTCATCCTTCTGGGACCAGATCCCAACGCGGTCGGACCGCAGCCGTCCATCGAGATGGTGTCAGCCTCGGTGGCCTACAGCGTCTCACTCAACCACCTCTTCCTCTACTTCGAGGACGGTGTGACTGCTCGTGTTTTTGGTCTGCAAGAGCAGCTGGTCAAGCTGGTTAACAACAGCAACAATAACACGGAGCAGTGGTGCTCCGACGGCCAGCAGGTCATGTATCAGAACGGAGATTTCACGCCCATCATGCACTTCTACACGTCCAGCAACTACTCGGTGGACATCTACATCAACAGCACCGGTCGCACCTACCCACCCGGACAGTTCATTGGCAACATCATGTTCCAGGGTGAGCAGCGATCCACCCTGGCCAACGTGACTGGAGCGGTGGTGGTGTGCGATCTGGATCCGCACAACGGCACCTGCATGGGCGTCCTGCTCAACCAGACCGAGTACATGCCACTTCAGAATGGCAGCATCATGTACGTGGGGGCCAACACCTACATCGACAAGATCTACAATCCTGGTCAGTACGACATCCTGCCCAGCGGCAATGCCCTCATCTGTATGCGCATCACTCCCACCATTCCCGAGAACATCAACTGGAACAACGGACTGGATCCGTCCATTGTCTTTGACATGAAAGTGCAGAGTCTAATGAGCACCTTGCTGCTAAGCTACAGCTCCCTGGCCATGGTCATCACCATCATTACTTACCTGGCCTTTGCCGAGTTGCGTAATGTGCCCGGAAAGAATCTGCTCAATCTCACCTTTTGCTCGCTGGTCTACCAGCTCACCTTCCTAACAGGAATGCGGGAATCGGTCACCGAAAAACCCATCGTCTGTATGTGTGTGGCCATCGGATTGCACTATTCCATCTTGGCCTCCTTTTTCTGGATGAATGTCATCGCTTTCAAGTGAGTAGAGGGAAGTTGATGGTCCCGATCTAATTAATTGATTCACACACACACACACGAAATCGAAATTAAGTTCAATGCGAGGTTTCCCTAGGTCACACTTTGCCACTTTGACCCATGGTCTTCATTTTACCAACATTTTACCAAAATAATCAATTAGAAATTATTTTTCTCTGCAAGAAATGCGTTTTTTAATATTAGTTACAATATATTTTTAATAAATACTGAACGGATGTAAAATAGTAAACAATAACGAAATGATTTTTATCATTAATTTTTTCAAGTAAGGTCATTTTCCAATTACAAATTTTAAAAAATCTTGTATTATAAAACAGAGATCTCGATTTTCGTGTTCGGAGATTTTCTGCCAAACGGCTCAATGAAATCGCATAAAAATGATCATCCACTTACCAAACCATCATGATTCGCTAGCGACGGAATTTCAGATCTCAATTTTCAATAAAACATAATAAAACAACCGTTACCAAATTCTGGATAATCTCCCTTTGGCTTCAAACTTAAAAAATGGCGTCTCCACGACAAAAGCATGACGTCGTCGATTTCACGAGACAACCAAGTAAATCAGATAACAGTTCCAACCAAACAAACCAGATAACAGTTTTAACCAAGCAAACCAGATAACAGTTCCAACCAAGCAAACCATACCACATACTATTATTGGAATAATATTTTCAATATAAAATTAAAATAAAATAACAATACTAAAAACCATATAATAATCAAATATATATTTTAAAAATGATTCATTTTCAATTTACATAACAATTGTCAAACGATTGGAAATCCAAATTTTTAAATATAAAAAAAACATGTTGAGACATGATTGATAAATACTTTAGAATATTGTCTAATTGCGCCCCTGTCCATCTCCTAGCCTGTACAGGACCTTCGCTGCCGAACACCGCCTGATGACGTCCAACGGCGCCCGCGCCCGCAGCGCCACCCTACGCTACGCCCTCTACGCCTACGGCTGTCCACTGCTGATCGTGGGCTGCTGCGTGGTGCTGGACCTGGATCCCACCTCCAACGTCAACATCGGCTACGGCACGGACGGCGCCTGCTGGATCAGCTCACCGCTGGCGCTGCTGCTGTCCTTCGCCGCCGTCATCGCCCTAGTCTTGCTGGCCAACCTGCTGTTCTACGTGCTGACCGTGCGCTCGATCCGACGCATCAGCCGCAAGACCAAACTGACCACCGGTCAGTGTAGCCGCCAGAGCGAGCTGGCCGTGTACGTGCGCATGTCCACCTCCATGGGCTTCACCTGGCTCTTCGGTTTCCTGTCCGGCATTCCCGATCTGCCCTACTTGGCCTACGACGTGTTCAGCTACCTCTTTGTCATTCTCAACACGCTGCAGGGCATCTTCATCTTCTTCGCCTTCGTGTGCACGGCCAAGGTGATGGCTCTCTACAAGGGCTCGGCTCCGGTCCGCTACCTGAACAGCAGGTGGCGCCAGCTGCGTCCCTGCAAAGAGTGTCGACGTTTCGTGTGTCGTTGTCAGAAGCCCATCATTAGAACCATCTCCAACGAGACGTGCAAGTCGGCCCTCAGCGTGGACGATGACGATCCCAGTGACGGTCGAGAGGGGCAGAGGAGGAGCGGTCAGGAGCAGTTGGTCGACATTTTCAGTCAGGAGATTGGAATCATCGAAGAGACAGATTGTCCAGTCGATCAATCTGACGACAAACCGGAAGGGGACATTCAAATCGAGGATCTCAAAGTATTCATTGAAGGTGGACATTCTGACCACCAGATGGAAAAAGAGGATGACATTGACATTGACAAACATATTATAAACGCTGAAAATGATCTTAATGCCGTTGAGGGCGTTGACAAAATGATGGACAATGAAGACAAATTTATAGACAATGGTGTAGAAGTTCAAAGCCAGCGCATTGACAATGCTGGCCAAGATAAAGACATTGACAAAGGAGTTAAGATGGCCGACGATTCGATATCTCCGTTTGACTGAAGAAAGAGTTCGTGAAAATCTGCAGTTTATGACATGCCTGTAAATTACACACACTTTTAATACACAAAATTTAAATACAAATGGTGAGTAGGCAAAAATGACATGACTTTGATCCACTGAGGACATTTTTATTTTTTTGGCGATGGAGTGCAGTTTCTTTGCAGTGTGATGCAGGGTGATTTTTTGGAACTCACCTGGGTATAATTTAGGAACCTCTTTTTCCAAATAATAATTTAGAACATGAGTGATGTAGTAGTCGGCATTGAATTTCACCTTTTGCAGGAACTTTGATGAGTGGTAGTGGACCTCTTCCGGTCAGACAACCTACCACCATGAAAGCTTTTGTCCAACTGTCACGACACTTCACCATTCATTGGTCAGGTGGACATGATCCTCTCTTACAGTAACAGATCTTTTTCTGACCTTTTCAATTGACAAGGTAGACATAAGTTTCATCCAAATTTATCAAAAATTCGAATTTTCCACCAGCCAGGTGGCGCTCATACAGCTTCCTTGTGTTGGTCTTCCTGTTAGCCTATTTACTATTTTGCACAGGTGTCAAGAGTTGTCCGGTTGTCCTTTTGCACATTTTTTGTTACAAATCTTGGTGGATTATGTCACTTATTGATTTCTGCGACAAACCACAGAGTTTCGGAAAGACTTTTTATCATATTTTAACATTGACTTCATAACTCATATGTGGCGCCATTTTTCAGAATTTCTTTTTGTAATTTCACGGAATGCTTGAAGACATTTTAGAGCATCCGCACAAAAAATGTCAGTGTGATGTGATAATTATTAACAAAATTATATAATTTCAAAGTCATGTCAGTTTTGCCTGCTCACCCTCTGTATATTATTATTTCTCTAACCAGTTTTGATAAACGGTTTCGAAGTTTTCCACAATTTCTCGGACAAATGACATTGTCTAAATTAATATTACTCGACACAATAACTGGCATTTTACAAATTCTGATTGAAAAAGTCGGTTGCGCCCAAAGTGGCGGTAGATTTTCTTAAAAGGTGGTTACGAGTCCAACCCCGACTAATAGTTTTGTTGACACGATTCCGCTCTCTATTTTGCCCTAATCAATCTCAATTGGCTGATTTTTGGTGATCACGTGCGCAACAACCTGATATCACGCCCAAATCTAATTCTTATCTGCTATTAGTGCTCCGATTTGCTCCGCGATATCACCTCGATCCAGTCGAGAGAAACACAAGGGGTTTTTGATCGTAATGGCTTCTGTACATGTAACCGCTATTTATCGGATGTTCGACCACCCCCATTACCCCTATCTCCCCATCCCCACCCCCATTATTATCAAGCTTGTAAATATCGTGCCTTTTCTGTATTAAACCTGTGTACTGTCCCCGAACATATTTCCTAATTGAATTTCGAGTGCTTTTTTACTCTGATGCTGGCAGTAGGAAATGAAGTGGTCGGTAAACCCAATATAGAAAATAACTCACCAGCTAATGTCAAGTTCATCAAATATGTACAGATGTACATCTATTTTTAAAACAGGTGTTACCATTTATTTATTAGCCTCCGTTAGCCTTAAGATTTTCAAACGTTTCACAATTTAAATATTTAAAGTGTATTTTTCTTCCTATTTTGTGAACTGCAACTCGAGTGCTCAGAGGTATTATTTGAATAATAATTCGAAATTCGGGATCTAGTGTGGTAGGTTGTCCAATTGCTGATATAAAATATTAAAAAAATGTAGCTGGCATCACTGGTATCACGTGATTGGCGCACGTGAGAGCGACGACAGCGCCATTTTGGACAAGCGGAGACGCCATCTTGGAATTTTCCTTTTTAATGACAATGCTTGAAACTTCAACGACTGATATCTCGAGAAATACTCAAAATCGAGATCTGAAATAAGTTGCACTCGACTAGAAATTTGCGGAACTATGTACAGCTCAAATTTGATTTAATTTCGTTAAGCCGTTCGTAACCTTCGCCATATTGACGTTTTCGTCACCTGACTAGTCTTTCTTTTGGTGAAATATTACAGATAAATTTGGTAGGAGAAATAAAATAGTCAGAACAAGCGTATAAGTTACAAAACGTTGCCTCAAACACCCAATGCCAAGAATTCCTTTCGTCAAATTTAGTTTCTGTGATTGTCCAGCAGATGGCAGCACGGGCTCTTCCAGATTTAAACCTACCTGTAGCAGGTACTGTATAACATTCGCTCACTCGCTACACAGGTATTTTGTGAATGATGGCAAAAATGTCAGGTAATTTCAGAAATCTTAGAATCACAATAGCGTTAAGATGCGCTCAAGCCAATAAAAGTCTCGGATGAAGAAACCGTTTAAGATTGACAGAACTTTAATAATATAGAATATCCAATCGTCATGACGTGGTCAGCTGATAAATGATAAATTGAATTTGGTAGAACGAACAATTTCTGTTTTCCTTCAGAACTAAACTAGAATTACATTGGTATTATGAATTAATCTTTTTTCCCCCATTTCATTATGATTTTTACATTTTAAAAAATAATAAATTCATGATTCTGAATAATAAATGAAATACACTTAAGATCAAAAATCAAATCTATATTATTCATCTAGGTTTAAATCTGTACCTTTTCAGTTTCCACATTTAATTACGAACGGTTTGACCAAATTGAACACATTTTGAGCTGTAGTAGTTCCTCAAATTAGTAGTCGATGGCAACTTATTTCAGGTCTCGATTTTGCGTAATTCTTGAGAAATCAGCTGTTGAAATTTTTCTTAAAAAAACAACCCTTCGCCAGAAAATTTAAATATGGTATCTACACTTGACTCCATTTTCCACACTAGATCCCAAATTTCTATTTTTTTAAATTTATATTTCGGAGTACTGTTTCAGAAAATAGGAAGAACATATATTTTCGTTAGGAGGAGATCAGCTATTTAAATTGACAAATCCTCTCGCAGCCACGACGGGGAACATTCCAACATTGTCCACCCTAGGACGTAAGGGAACAGAGATTTAAAATGTTTAAAATTTATTTAGCTTGGATTAGCTTAGCATGGATCACCATAAAAAATAATACACGCAGAAATGTGCAAATCATCTATTCATGAAAAATAAAGAACAACATATCTCAGGTAAGCGCATTTCTAAAAAGAAATTATAAAGCAATAAAATATTCAATATTAAAAAAATAACCCAGGCGAAGCCAGGTACAACGGCTAGTTACCAAATTCTGGATAATCTCCCTTTCGCTTCAATATAAAAAATGGCGTCTCCATCGAAGCAAAGAATGACGTCGTCGATTTCACGTGACAACCAAGCACACCAGATAACAGCCATGGATTAATAACATGTGATATTTTTAGATGAACTTAAACTCATAAAATGGGTTCCCAGTTAGTGGCAGACGTCTTAAAATGATGATGTTGAAATTTACGGTTATAAAATGCTACAGTTATTGTAGCTGTCTTTTTCTCCGACGGCGTTGCTTGTATGCTGCAAGTAAGCTGGAGGGATAAACGCGCGCCAACTTTATGACTGCTCACCCCCTAACTGCCCCTGGCCCTAAGGTTGTTACTCCTCCACCTGCGCGTCCGAAACTCCGAATGAACATTGGCCATCGACTTTTGGGTCCAGAGAAGCGTGGTCAATGAGTTTATGAGGTTTAGCCCTGAGGGCCATCGTGTAAACATCGCCTGGCCCTCGCCCAGGCCCTTAAGGCTCCCTGACCCTGGACCTCACCCTCGCCAAGATGCCAAGAGCAGACTCACGGTTGAACCTTAAGAGATTAGACAACGAAGTGACAACCGTGGCGCCACCAATCGCCTTCATTTAAATAAAATCGTCATACTTGATTCCTGATCGCTCGGGAAAGAGATCCGGGAATTAAATGATTCAGAGAGGTACTGCAACCAGGATGATACGAATGTATCAGCATTCACAAATGACTAGTTTCAAAAGTGTGAATGAGAAAAATCACAGTTAAATAAACCAACACGCTAGTTTAGCGAACTGACCACAAGGTGGGCCACCAGCTTCCGTCCAAAACAGTAACGCCATCTACATGTAGAAGATTGAGACTCACCGTGGAGGGGCGCCTCAAGGCACAACGGCACTAAAAACGCTAGCAATTCGCCACACTTTTTCCAGAACATTGCATTATGGGTACTGAGAGGTAGCTACTTTTATTCCTACCATGTCACACATAAATACATGTACGAGTATATGACGTCTCTTTTGTAAAGCGCATTCACGCCGAATTATGCTCCACACACGCCATCCTTCACACATGTTTATGGCGAACATAAAAGCGAGTGCTTTTATGTTTGTTGCAGACAAGCGCCAAAATAATTATCTCGTATAGGCCACATTGTAAAAATTACTGTGCAACCGAAATTGGTAATTGACTTTACTTGTAAAATATTTTTTGTTACCGGTCATTCGACGTCTCGCCATCGAAACAAAAAAACGTTAACACCGAAGTTTATTTCTTTTCTTTTTTTAAATTTATTATTTTAATACGTGGGCTCATACACGACGCCTCTGACTCAGTCTAATATAGTTTTAATGCTTTACGAAAGTTGCATACAAATGTTGGATCAGTTGGTTCAACACTAATGACTAGTACATGGAGTCCGGACCAGGTAACTTGGTCAACCATTGTAGTCGGACTCCTGAGGCACAAATTTCAACAACGGTAAAAGTGAGATTCATTTGTACAACATTTTGTTATTGTCAGAATAATTTTTCGGACCATTTTATTTGGGTTCATTTCTTATTTACTGGACGCACTGTCCATTCATTAGACCTGATCACCACCACCAACCCCTTCACTCCTCCAGACGACTGACTTCACTCGAAGAGTCAATCTGAAAGACAACTGGTCAAATGGAGGTGGTCAACACCGAAACCACTCGCCACTGGAAATTGATTGCCGATCCACTTTAAATTTAAGCTGCACCTCGAGTGTCTTCGTCTTCGTGGCCAGAGAGAGACCAAGATGACCACTCGCCCGAAGAAAAGGAACGACAAGTGCACTCAATCTCTCGGGTGAGATGCGCTCTCGACTAAATTGGAAAAGTAACATTGGCGAAGACAAGGGCGCAGTTCCCTGTAAGGGGTCATAGCTCACCCTTAATCATTCTCAACTAAAAGCTGGTCTATTGGCCAGGGTGCGAAACGCAGTCGTTCTATGAAAGACCGCCCATGAAAGCGAGAAGGTAACGACTTGTATCAGCGGGGGACACCTTTAAAACGCCACTCCCGGTGCAACCCGGGCGGGGGAGCTAAAAAGGATACTTTTTCAGGGGGCCCCCTGAGCGCTCGAACCCACTATTCCCCACCCGGGCATCTTGGTCCTCTCCGCCTTCTGAAATAACAAATCGGCGGTGGATGGGACACACGACTTTAGAGCGACGGAAGTGTGTGGTGGTGGTGGTGGTGGTGGTGGTGGTGAGGGGGGGATGGGATGAGAGAATGGATTCAAGGGGGTTAATACTGGGAGAGGGTAGTTTTGAGGCGTGGGTCGAGAGGTCGACATGGGGAAGATCCATTAAGAATCATGTGGGCGGCGTTGTGAAATGGAAACGGAAGGGATCTTTGAGATTAGGATAGTCGAGGGTCTCGTGAAGTGAGATGTGGTTAGCACCTCGAACTGCTATTACCATGATCCCGAGTTCGAATTCTGACAGAGACCTGTGGTCACATCCATGAGAAGAAGACACTTTTATCCGTTATCTTGGTTCTGACTTCGTACACTTGAGCAATACGTGTGCATGTACATGTAATGAGCAGTGTGTAGAACTGGTGGTGGACCGAAGGGAGGGACAGGTCATCTACAGATGGGCGTGGACGAGCCAATTGTTCACGCCGCGTGTAATGACCATGGCCACCACCACCACCACCACCACCATCGTGTTTCGAGACCCTCGTATTATCGTCTATGAGTCGGGCGTGTCAATGAAAGACGGATCCTTCTAATGTACAGTATACAGGAGGCCGAGGAGGCAAGGTGAATCTTGGTGGAAGGGGGGATTGGGAATGGCCCGTATGGAGTTGACGGGGGGTAAAGGTACGGCATGTCGTGTGGGGGTAAAAGTATGCCGACTGGGAAGGGAAAGAAAAACACGGCTAAACAATGGATTGTCGCTGCACACGCTTAAGGGCAGCGTCCAAATTCTAAATGTTCCCCATAAATTCTGGCAAATACTGATGGCGGATGGTGGATGGCCCTCCCGCGGCTCGTCCTCCTCCTGGCCACCATCCACACCACTTCTTTCGGCCGTTCAGCAGCGGCAACACCATCGCAAACAAACGTCAATCGCATCACAGGTCGCGCCCCAAACCTTTGTTTAGAAAATTGGAAAATGCTGGTTTCGGAAACAAAAGTTGACATTGGAGCGTGCAGGCAATAGGTAAGCGTACCGTTGAGGGATCCCTCACATTGATGCCAGAGAGTAACGAGTCATGCACTAGTCACCCTTACGGATCATTCCAAACTATAGCCTAAATCTCAGAGGCCATTTCTAATCCTATATTATAAAACAGAGATTTTGATTTTCCTGTCCGGAGACTAACTGTCGAACGGCTCAATGAAATTGCATAAAATTTTACATACCATTATTACACCACCACAATTCGCTAGCGACGGAATTTCAGATCTCAATTTTCAATATTACAGAATAAAACATCCGTTACCAAATTTTAGATAATCTTCCTTTCGCTTCAAATTTAAAAAAAATGGCGTCTCCACATCAAAAGCATGGCGTCGTCGATTTCACGAGACAACCAAGCAAACCAGATAACAGTTCCAACCAAGCAAACCAGATGACAGTTCCAACCAACCAAACCAGATAACAGTTCCAACCAAGCAAACCAGATGACAGTTCCAACCAGGCAAACCAGATGACAGTTCCAACCAAGCAAACCAGATAGCAGTTCCAACCAAGCAAACCAGATGACAGTTCCAACCAACCAAACCAGATAACAGTTCCAACCAAGCAAACCAGATGACAGTTCCAACCAAGCAAACCAGATAACAGTTCCAACCAAGCAAACCAGATGACAGTTCCAACCAAGCAAACCAGATAACAGTTCCAACCAAGCACACCACACCACATACTATTATCGGAATTATTTTTTCAATATAAAATAAAATGAAATAACAATATTAAAAAACATAAAATAATCAAATAGATATTTTTAAAATGATTCGTTTTCAATTTAACATTGCACTTGTCAAACGTTTGAAAATCCAAATTTTTTTATCCTAAATTTTCGCTCCACGAATTGCCAAAATAAAATGTCGTCAAGAAACTCGCGTACGCTTGATTGACATCTTCAATACTTCCAGTGCATTTGCTGGCTTATTTTATTTTTGGCGTCTCTATTTAAACGCTCGTATGGGATCCGTTTGAGCCCCAAAATAGGCACCGAAAAACGGCGTATGAATGCTTAGGAGTAGGAGGAGGAGGTCCTGGAGGAGGAAGGGCATTGGGAGGGGACGAATGAAGAAAGAGAACGAATTGTGGAGCGAGGAGAACCTGGTGAACGGATTAAATATATCTGAAGCTCCATTTATATTGAGACATCGCCGGTTCCCTCGAATTCTGTATTTGCAGCTAAACCTCGGACGAGCCCAAAGTGTATTCCTAGAAGAAGGCATCCACTAAAGAAGGATTAAGTAAACAGCTTAAGATCTAATATACGGAGGTCGGTGGCGGAGAAGTCATTTTTGAGAACTTCATCTTTGACCAGGCGACGTCGTGACACCGCCATTGAAGGCGCGTGGACCACGGCAGCGCCACCCTATGGCCGGGGACTCCAAACAGCTCAGCAATTTGTAGTAGATTTAACTTTAAATTACTCATTGTTTTAATTCTCTTAGACTATGCGCTGAAAAATACAATTTCAAGCATCGACAACACGATGTACATGTCATTTCTTTGCATTTCTGCTATTTCATTTTGACAGTTTTGATAAAAACCGCAGTGTGGCGCTCGGCTATGACACGGATATGGTGCGGGCCACCGACACAGAAACATTCGTCACATTGTCCGCAGCAGATCGAGTCTCACTCGAATCAACGTCAGGTGATGTATTCGCCCAAATGGACCAGAAGTCGAGTGAATGGAGTTTTTGGTGGTGGTGAGCACACGTTTGTCCCGAGAAGTTTGTACACGAATCGAAAAGCGGAAGGACAACAAGGAAAACGGTTTTGGAGATGATTTTATTTTTGGGGGTGATAGCAAAGGGGTGAAAAGAGTTATAGTGGGGTGAGTGTGAGTGTGGTGGTCGTGTGGGGATCGTGGCAGGACACCAAAGAGGATTATGAGGATCTGTCGTTACCCTTTCAAAGATGGCGACAATCGCAGGTGGACCTTGAAGGAACCCATGATGCTGTATTTGGATTAGAGCTAGGTGTTTTGAAGTGGTGATCACTGATTGTCACACGTCCACTAGTTTCAACGGGGTTGTCAATATTTTTATGACTTTGGCACTAGGTGAGGAATATTTTTTCGGTACCCAGGATCGAATAAACGACAACCCGTTCCAGGAATCGAACCAGGACCCGGCGAGTTGTTGTCGGTCGGCGACGACGGGTTCGTTACGACGAGCCGTACAACTTGGGTTCAAACACCAAACAAACGAAACAAAACACAATTTTCATTGAAGCCAAAATGGATTTTTTTAATTTTAAGTGTTACAAGAATGTTACCCAGCTTTTCCTGGGTTGACAATTAATTGTTATGTTAAATTGAAAAAGAATAATTTTTAAATATCTATTTGATTATTTTATGGTTGTTAATATTGTTATTTTATTTTATTTTTATATTGAAAATATTATT
>JAQGBY010005235.1:0-14998 GCA_034698785.1 Mycogona germanica | reverse complement strand
AAAAGACGGACGTTGGCAGACCGAAAGAAGTTGGAACCGCTTCAGCTGCACTCGATAACGGTTGGTCCAATAAATAAGATCTCGTTCGAACGTGTGTTGTCTGTTCTCTAAATGGAATGCCGGACACAAGTTCACATACCTATACAGAACAATTGATTTTCGTGTACTCTTGTCATGTTCGTTAGGAATAATCAATGCGTTACATTATTAAACGTAATGGGTACTGCCTCATTAGTTTATAACGAGCGTTACGCACTTCGGGTTTAATAATGATGAATATTTTTGTTTAGTCCAACACACCAGACAGGGGCATCCCCATGACACCCAGCCAGGACCTGCTCTCGTGGTAAGACAAAATTCAGGTTTTCTGCTAATTAATTTTGTGTTTATAAATTTCGAAAAGCAACCTTTAGCCTTAACCGTACAACCTTATTTTTGCACAATCCTTATTTTTAGTCGATACAACCTTGATTTTTTTAAAAAAAGTATTACTCGTATCTTTTTTCGTTCAGCTGGCACTATTCAGAATTTTATGTTACTTTATACCCATTTCAGGTGCAAAGAAGTGACCCAGGGTTATCGAGGGGTTAAACTCACAAACATGACAACTTCCTGGAGGAACGGACTGGCCTTCTGTGCCATTGTCCATCATTTTCGGCCGGATCTTATGTGAGCATTGCTTTGTTATTGTATCCATAGAATTGGGTGCATCGATTGAGCTTTGTATTGATATACTTACTATTGATAAATGCCACAAACATGCAACGATTTTCTCACACCATTTGTGTGGCATTCATCATTCCAATTTATTTTTCCAGCGACTATCCTTCGCTGTTCCCTCACGACATCCGGGAGAACTGCCGGAAGGCCTTCGACGCTGCTGCCTCGATGGGCATTCCCAAACTGATTGAACCATCCGACATGGTCATTTTGGCTGTACCGGACAAATTGGCAGTCATGACGTACCTCTACCAACTGAGAGCACATTTTACTGGACACCAGCTAGAGGTATTTCCCTTTTGATGTTGTGTCGTCTTATACTAAAATACTTATCAATGGAATTTAGTTGAATCCTGAATATATGAGCACGTATAATGTTTTCGGACAATATCTAAAAGTTAAAAACATAATCAGTGAGATCGACATATTTTATTTGTATTTATGTTTTCGGTGAAAATTGCAAAATACTTTTTTACGAAAATTCTTTTGGTAAATATTGTTATTTTATTATAATTAAAGGAAGGGTTAAAAAGTGATTGAACAGCTGTGGCAGTCTTGATTTTCTTTACTGATTATTAAATTTTATGTTTAGGTACAAAACCTTGGTTCTACCTCTCAAGACGCCACCTACACCTTCGGCCTTCGCTACGATTCGCAAGAGGACCTCGAAGCCACTCCCAAGGTGGAAGTGGCCGGCGAAACCGAAAAGGGCGAGGTGGACGTTTGCGAGAAAGAAACGACTGCAGCCGTCGTCAGCAGGGCACCACCACCTCTAGCTGCCGTTGACGAGGACGACCGTCTGCGGACCCCCACCAACGAGTTGGCCGAGCGGCTTATCGACAAGGAACGAAAGAACTTGCTGAATGTGCGCGAAACTGCCCGCGACAATCATCCTGACCCCTTGGAGGTGTCCACGCCGCTCAAGCCGTCTCGCAAGAAGGGACCGGCACCACGACCCACCTCTGACACTACCCCTGCGATTGTCACCGAGACCGGTGCTACCGCTGCCCGGCCCACCAGTACTGGCGTGGCCTCCACGGTAGTCAAAGTGCTTAGCGGTGAGCTACTGCGCATGGGACGATCGCCTACCAAGGAAAGTGCGAGTCCTCCGATTGTTCCACAGCCTGGAACATCCCCGCCATCTGCCGGCGCGGCCGAAAACCGTCCGAAACTCATGACTCGTAACCAGCTTATGAACCCGTTCGACTCAGACGGTGAGGAAGAGGAGGAGCTGGCGGCCTCTTCCGCCACCAGCACCACCACCTCCGGCCAGGAGTCGACTAGCGGCGGACGAACTGTAAAGGATAAGGCGCCACAGCCGCCGTCAACGCAGCCTACCTCCGTGACGCAGAACGGAACCGAGCATTATCCAGACGAATTGATGGCAAGTCCGAGATTGGAGGATCGTCTGCCGAGTGTGCCCGGTCTGCTTGATCTATCGCCCACCAGGAGACGCAATCAAAATGGCGGTAGCGGGACCGGCTCTGTCGCTTCGGACCTATCGAAGGTGAATATGTACTTGATAGTCAGTGAATACGTTGGGCATAAAAAAATACATTGCCATCAGTAACTAAAGAATTTTTTAAAACTTTGTTTTAACCTTACAAGTACAACCTGTAAATCTGTTGGAAGTGTTACAGTAGATTTCAATGTAGTCAGCTAGTATTACATTCAGGATGATCTGGGTGAAATACTGATTTAACATTTCTGAGTTCCGTTATCTGGATTAACAACATTGAGGGAACAAACGGCACATCTATATAGATATTTTTTAAATTGCAGTCAACTGTAGTCAACCGTTCTACAGACGTTATGTTTTGATGAAATGTTGACAAAAATGGATAAAGTTAATTGGATTATTAGTGTTGGACAACGGACACATCTGTTTAGGTCTTTCTAGACACAAATCGCTCACTTGATTTCGTTTAAATGCCCGACATCTTTAATCACATACAGAAAGTTGGCTACTGTAGGATTTTCTTTTTTTCATCGAGTGTGGTAATGACGATTGAGTTGTCTTTTCACCTTTGGCAGCGCTCCGGACGTCAGGAGGAGCTCAAGGAAAAAGCGCGTCAGTTGCTGGAGCAAGCAAAAAGGGATGCTGCCGTCAAACGGGAGAGCGTACCGCCTTCCAGGCCAATGAGCGAGGTGATTCAACAAAAAAGTCTCATATTCTCAGTTAAAATTAAGGAAATCTTTAACTTCTTGCAACGATCGGTCTTCATCTGCTGGTTTTTATTAGTTTGTTCGGGTTTGGCAGAGTCGACAGTGCTTCAGTTTCTGCATGTCTGGTTTGCATCTTTATTGTTTTTCGTCTCTTGTATTCAGCAAGAAAAGGAGCGCGACCGACAATTGCGGGAACGGGCTCGCAAGATGATCGCAGACGCCAAACAGGGTCTTACCTCCAACCCGCCCACTCCAGCCTCGCCGCCTTCCTTAGGTTCACCGGCCTCCTCTGCGTCCAACTCTTCCCAGAATTTGGATCGCCGTGGGTCGCCATCTCGTTCCTCCAGTGAGTTCACCCCATTCCTTGACGATTTTGAATGCGTTTTTTGTCGTACTGTTTGTATTGTATTAGTGGTTTTAGATTTGGCACTTACCTTGGCAGGTACTTTTGTAATGCCATCAAACATAGTTTTCAATTTCGATATTTCATTTCGTTTTTGTTAGCATGCGACATTCTAATATTTTGTCACCTCACTCATCCTTTTTCCCCCGATCATTTTAGTTTAATTTTTATGTGAATCTTCCAAAGATATGAGCTTCATTAGTTTAGAAATGTGTTACTATTTTGTACCTCTGTATTTGCACGGACACTTTGCCTGATTTTGCCGTTTTTTATTTTTTGCATGTTTCTCTCCGTTGTAATTTCTTCGTTTTTACCTGCATTTGTCTCGACAATCGGATGCAATCGCAGAGAGAAAAATTTTCAACTTCTATCAGTTTAAAAAAACGCATGGTGAGACTTTTGTTACTAAATTATATTTTTGTTGTTTAATTTACAAATTGCTAATAGTTAATGGTAGCCACTTGCCTTGAAAATATAGCATTTATATTTCATCACGCATTGCGATGCCGCGTGTTTCAATGAACGTAGTTCTTACCCGTGTTTCAATCAAAGAACTTGTGGTAGAATGTGCTTTTTATAACAGATTTTCTGTTCTTTTCTTCCACGGTCAAAATTATTCTTGTAGTTTATTGTTTTAGGGTAATGATTGCTGCGTGATGGCGAAAATTAATTTAGTGTTGACATGTCGTCACTAAATTCTTTATCAAAAATCGTTGGTAGACTGATGCTGTACTGAAAACACAGACCAAGTTTCCCTTTTTAAGTTTATAAATCTTTGTGATCAGTAGTTTAACTAGTTTTTATTATCTTGTTATATGATAATTCTGCAATTGAAAATAATGCTGTAAATTTATTTTTTACTTGGGGTTTTTGAATGAGTACTACTTTCAATACTGCTTGAAATGTCTACCCAATTTAATTTCATTCGCTATGCTTAGTTTCGAATATGGAATTCGACGACATTCGACGTTCGAACTACTTTATCTCTTTCTAATTGCAATCTTTTTCGCTATATAAGATAGTGTCACGGCTTCTTCTCCTGGAAGAACTTCGCCCAAGGTGGACCCTCAGCTGAAGACTTTGCCCCTAACCAGGCCGGGATTGGCCAACACTCTGATGGAGGCGGTCGGGAGACTCACGCCCTCCAACGACAACTCCAACGTAACCGTGAAAGAAAAGGTTGGTCACTGTTTTGTCATCTAGCACTAAACAGTCACAGCACAGACACATTATAATTTTATGTAGCAAGTCCACATTCATAACAACAAAAATTAGGAATCTTTAATCACGTTATATTATTTATTTTTCATACTCACGTTGTGTTTGTAACCTTACTCTTAACTTTTTGGGACCATGCAACATCTGAAATTAAAAAGAATTGAGAGACGCCCAGAAAATTAAGCATTTTTGTTTCGGGAATTTTTCCCCTTTTCTAAAATTCAGTCATCTAGAGCCAGCTTCATACGTTTTTGTAAAGCGAACGAATAACATTGTTTCTGGGTACAATTGCAAAATGTGAATTGTCAATATTGGTCACAAAGTGGACGTCAAGCTGGTGAACTCTCTAATCTGGTGGTGGTGCTTGTGGTGGTGGTGACATTATCTTGTGGTGCAGGGTTCCAATGGCGTTCTGTCTTTCGAGTCGGATGACATCCTCACTAACAATGTTCTTCAAAACTCGCTCGACGATACAGAGTTCCGAGAGAACATTGTGGACAACTGGAGGGCGTCCAGGACTAGTATCAAGAGCATGTCTCGAGTGAGTCAGCTCTCTGCTTGCATGCTTGGCTTCAGTATTTTACTTGAAGAAATGCATGTATATATATAGTATTATATACTTTATTTGTGGTTCTATATTTATGTTTAGCTAAAATGTAAAGTGGTATATAGTGCGAAACGAGCGTAGCCATCTTATTCAAATGCAAAAGTTCAGTGTATTTTAGTAGAAATTTCGGAAATTATTGTTACTCTTTAGAGGGACGATTTATTGGGGGAAAATCTTTAAAAATATGAAAGTCATACTTTTTATTTTCGTTATGTCGAATTCGAAATTGACATTAAAAGAAATTTTTCATAACAAAGTTACCCGATTTCTAGTAATGGTCTCCATAAAATCATAAGTCGGTGGTTTTAAATAAATTTACTCGTATAACTTAGGAATGCCGCCCAAAGAAGAATTGTTGATTTTTTAAAATCTGTTGCCATTGTGAAGTTTATAACTATTAGTTGAGTTATTGAAAATGTGAAACTCTTGTGTGTACATAATCGTGCACTAAGGAATTTGATATTGGTCATGATGAACTGTTTGTAAAGAAATATTGCAAAGTCTTAGAAGAAAATATATTTTTGTTCGATGTTCGAGTTTGTGTTAAAAAAAATAAAATTTAAATAATGTGTAGAAAAATGCAACGCTTTTTTCAATGTTGGCTTTCATTCCATGTCTACAGAGTGTGGAGAGAACGTCGTACGTGGCGAGTGAAATGGAGGCGCTAGAGAGGGAGCAGAAACAGGTGGACGAGCAGGCGGCTCAGCTGGAGAAGCGACTCCGGAAAATCATGGATTCAGGTGCGTTTCACTTTTTTGTTGGCAACTCATCATTAATGACTGGCATGATGGCTCGATCGTTATCCTGCGATGGACAAGAGACGAGTGAGGTGCATTTCTAAACGATCTGGGAACCACTCGACATCACTTAGACTCGTTCAAAGAATGAACGTGATGAGGAACAGCGAAAAGTTGAGAGCATACTCTAGGCCTGTCCCGAATTCACCATTTAATATATATATCATCCAGACGTCCTAACTAAAATCCCTCATAATACTCTAGGAGCACAAAAAATGTAATTAGAGGCCCGTGCTACTTAATGGCGTTGTCCTTACGAATGCCATTACAATATTTTTGGAAAGTCCAAAAGAGAAACTCGCTCTAATTTTCGGCGCACATGAAGCTCAGTCTTGCACAGTTTATTATCTTCATAAAAAAGATAAAACTCATTTGTTTCGTAATTCAAAATAAAACGCTATTTTTAGAAACACACACTACATATATTTTATTTCTACAGACGAAAACCGCGAAATGGAAGAGCGGTTGATGCACAACTGGTTCACCCTTGTCAACAAGAAAAATGCCCTCATCAGGCGGCAGATGCAACTGAACATCCTGTGAGTACTCTCTTAAGTTTTTTCAATTTTGCTCTTTGTCTGACCATTTCCGTTTGTAAATTATATTCATACATCGCTGTTGCGCTTTATCTTGAAACAGCTTGTATAGGGTTACAGTGCGGTTTGTTTCTTTTCATTCCAAAGTTTACGTTTGCGTAGCTAGTGTCAGCAAATATGTATTAATATTTTTTAGTTCAAGACTTGTGTTGATAAATTGATCAGATGCTGTTTCCTAGTCGACTGCTGGCTAACATAACATGGCGCACAGTTTGTAATTTTTATGTGTATCATGTGTCATGATTCGGGAAATTGAATGGATGCAGCGAAGGTCCCAAGCTTTCCTGGCAATCAAGCTGGCCACCATTTTAAGTGGTTTTTTGGGTCCCACAGTTAGGCAGTCTGCGATAAGTTTAGGACCAGCGCTCGCGTCAGTCAGGATTTCGATGATGCCAGGCAGAGCTGCCGGTTATGTTACGGAGTGCATGCTCCCCCCCCCTCCCCCGCCCACTTTGGACTATTACCGTTGGCGAGTGTTGTGACACCACACGTTTGATAAATTAAAAAGTGGATTTATGGGTGAAGGATTGGTTGAGGCGGGGGGGGGGAGGGCAGAAGGTGGCCGACGAGAAACGTATATTCCGCATGTAATGGCTCCAAATGTGTGTAGTCGCTCAATAGGTTGTTTATGGCGGGATTAAAATTTCCCCTCCCCCCCCTCGCCCCTTGACGATATCTGGCGGAGCGCAGTCCTGGTTTTCTCCAGTCTGTTTCTCCTGGTGACTGTATACGATTGTGATGGTGATGGTGGAGGAGTGGGTGAATGGGAGCCCGACTTGGATGGGGATTAACGGGGCAACCCAAAATTGACTGATGGAATGGGGCGGAGGTGGTGTGGAGGTGAGAGGGGGGAGGGGGTGTTGTTGCACGTGTGATAGACGAGCTCTGAAGATTGTAAAGCCAGAAGTCGCTTTCTCAGTGGGAACCCTTGTTCAAATAATAAGATTTTTTTTGCGTGTTTCCAGACACTGTTTGCCGAGTGTGAATTTTTAAATTTTTAAAATGCAGGCAGCGTCGCTTACAACGTTGTTAGTTTTCGGTAGTACCTAGAGGTTCCAAGGGGGGGGGGTGGCTAAGAATCAGGCGGATAGTTCGATGGTGTGAAGGAAATGGACAAATGTATTTTACGATAAGCCTGGCCATAAAAATATTTATTGGCTGTATATCAGTCAGACAGAAAATGTAGCATGTATCAAATACGACGATGATATAATGATTTTATTAAATTAGATGAGTTGGAGTGACATTTTGGAAAATTAAGAAACTGGGATCATTTTCGGTATGTGAACCGCAACACCAAATTACATGAAGATATTTTCTTTAATGTCTTTCGCATTACTTAAGAAATCTGTGCTTGTTTTAAATAATAACAATAATTCTGGGATAGAGCTGCTCACAGCTTTCGTCAGATTTTCACTCTCTGGTTTTTCTTTCCATAAAAAAACAAAGCAATCATTTTATTTTTATTATTTTTATTTCCTTATCAACCAGGGGAAAGAGTGGGAATTTTCACTCTCTGGTTTTTCTTTCCATAAAAAAACAAAGCAATCATTTTATTTTTATTATTTTTATTTCCTTATCAACCAGAGGAAAGAGTTCTAGATCATTCTAAATTTTATCAACTCAGAAACTACTCATTCACCTGGTGCAAGCTATAAAGAATAATAGCAATAATAAATAAAATAGTGGATAGTAGCAATTTGCATATTTTTAAAGATTGCCAACACAAATCGGTTAAAACTACCATTTTTCAATGCTCGGCGAACTCTTGTCAGCGCAGGTAATGTTAGCCAAGCTAGTTTCTCGAGCTGCTCACTAGATGGACCTCAAGGTATCGAATAGCGCCAATGTACTCGCGGTCCTTACATACCACATGCGCACCGAGTGTGCATTTGCAATGGAACACACGAAAATGGATTCGATAAAATTATATTTCGAATTTGACAATTAAATTGTCGCGAAACAAATTGAATTGCCGTTCCAGTCAGTCGTGACTTCGTCGACCGTCCATGTATCGAATGGTTTGGAGGTGGGTAGCGTCACCACTGACCACCTCCACCACCCACCGACCATCGCCCCCACCCCCGGAATGCCGCGTGTTCACAGTCGCGGCGTATTGACGTGGGATTAGTGGGGCGCGATGGATGCGGGGATCAACAATGGGCCGGCCGGGGCTCTCTCTGGTTCTCCACTACCGACTACGGTCTCTTCTCACCGCCGGTCAGAACGCGCGGGACCTTTCCGACGATTTCAAAGAGGTTTCCTCTCTCTCTCTCTAGCCCATGCTTGCCAGCCCCGCGCTCACACAACCTCACCCAACGCTTAATCCCTTTTTTGGTGGGATTAATTTTTTTTGTTACTCGGCGTTGGTTTTCTAGTAACAGTTATCATCGCCCCTGTCCTGTGCCTTTCCAACTATCCTCTCTCTCTCTGCCCCCCCTCCTTATTATATTCTCAACCCCCTCCTTCCCCCATCCTTTAGCACGCAAAACCAATTTTTTGCTTGTTTGCCTCCTCGTCGATCCCGAGCTCGGCGCGATCGAGAAGCGGGTGTTCTGGTGGCGCCACTTTTTGGCAAGAAGTGCGCACAACTTTATTGTGGGTTCAAATTCGGCGGAAATAGATGTAGGCATGGAAAAATGGTGGCATTGTTTTATTATTTTTTGCGTTGTTGGTTTAAGTCGATCTGGCCGATCAGTCGATCTGGTTATCTGTCTAACATTACAATTTTTGGATTTATGTTTGATGTATGAACGAGTTATAGTTGATGCAGGTATCGCATGAATGGTTTGAGACAGGTTTTAAAAAATAGAGCATCAAATCGCTGTCGCATAACAGAGTCGCTTTTTCAGATACGCGTATGGAATGATGCGTTTCTTTTCTCTTCATCTGGCGTCTTAATAAATAAAGCTACACCAGTTAGTTGCTGGTCATCTCCTACTCTATTCTTCTTGTACAGTATTTGAATTGTTTTTGTGAGGCTGAGCGAGCTTTGGCGACACCAGTTGTCCACTTGCAGTTGGATTTTTTTGTGGGACTTGCAAAATTGAAATTGTTCTGCGTATTGGAGGGTGGGGATTATAATTCTGGCAGGTAGTAATAACGTAATTTGTAGGCAAGTTCCAATGGTTAAAAAAATTCAGACGGGCATTAACTTTGTGGTTTCACACTGATCAAGCGCGAGCGTCCGATTCAATTTCCGATTTTCACGTTTGCCCTTCTTGCCCGCGATTGCCAGCACGCCCGGCCATTGCGTCCAAGTGGCGGCCATCTGTTGGTGGAGTTGCAGCTCCGCTCGGACGGGCAATGCTTCTTGGAGAGGGGGTGGGGGGGACTGCTGATGACGAGAAGGTGGGGGCGAAAACTCCTGGCTGCCGACTGTCGAAGAAGCAAACGAAATACGGGGCTAATCCCGGCACAATACCCGGCCCCGTGTAGCTCATACGGGCCTAAGCCGGCCGGCTGCATAGTTCAGGACGGGGTATGCGTGTAACTTGTATAGGCCTATGTGATGTGGTTCGGGGGGAGGCCAGGGACTCCTCCTTGCATGCATGCCCCCGCCATATAGCAGGGATTACGTGTCTCGTGCAAACCGAAGTTGGCATTCGAACAACAAGCTCTTCTTCGTCGATCGTCAATCCACTGTTCGACTTTTTTGAATTTTGAAAAATGGAATTGCTCGCCGGCTTGTGTGTGTGCTAAAAAGCTGCAAACCCCCCTCCCCCTGCCACCACTACCACCACCCATCACCGAAACGTGTTCGATTCCCCACTTTTAGTCTTCATGGGTGGACCAGAAGCGGCACCAGCCCAGGGTACCGATGCCCGGCGTCGGTGGATGCAACAAAAAGGTGGTCTATAATGGCATGTTTTGCATATTGCATATTTCGTACGGTCATTAGTGCTTATAGTTGGAAATTAGTCACTGTGTTTCCCCAGCGTCTTGTCCACAAGACTTACATGTCCCATACGGATAAATCGAACGTGCGTACCGTTACGGGCTTGAACCCACGGCCCTCTCATTGGCACAGTCGCTCTCTAGCCACAGGACCATCAGCAGCTACAATAATTTTTCTGCGTTCACTCATTTTTCTCGAGGCAACTAGTTGAGATTAACGTTGCGCCTAGTCGACATGATTTAACCATGCAAAATGGTTTGCGATGTCGTTTCCCGTCCCCGTTAATTTAAGAGCATTATTTGGCGATTTGCCTTAATCGTAGACAAATTTACGAAGAACCATCTTCTAGATAATAAGAATATGCGAGTTTTCCCCCAAAGCGGTAACTGTTAGTCGGCACATATGTTTTTGCGCCAGGCTTCATAATCCGTTGTTCACGAATTACCATGATCGGTTCTTTTCTTTTGGCCCAGGGCGCCCCCGTACTCGCGCGAAGGCGTTGCGACCTCCCCGTCCCAATCCACCCATTTTATCACCAGAATCCCAAGCCCCTGCCCTCTTGCCTTATAAATCCACGTATATATATATATACGATACAAGTCTTAGCCTTAAAGCCCAACCCACCCTCTCGATAAACTGCGCACACCTCGGCACAGATTCCAGCACCATGTCTATCTACACACACACACACACACACACAAGCGGTCTGAGAACACTTAGATCGCCAAGTGCTCGTCGCGAATTGATTAAACCGGCCGCAGCAAAGCATCTCGAGATGGTTTTTGACGACGAATTTGAGCGGAAAATGCGGCGTGGCGTGACATTGGGTGTTTAAGCCGACCGGTGATATTAGGTGCCATTGGCGGGGTGCACAACACTACTACCACCAAAAAATCCCGCACACAAACACCCGTGTGTTCCGTCCTGGGACGAACACATCCTCCGGAGAACCGAGAACTTTTTCATATATGCTGGTTCAATTTTATCGGACTATTAAGTATTAAAATTGAGGGTTATAATGAGACGGACACAGAATCTTGAAAGGACATTAGAGAAATAGTTTTTTTTTTGCAATGGTCATGAAGCTTTGGTGTTGCGACGGTCTGGCAATGACCATTATTTACGGAATTACACCAATTAGTAAAATATACCTTAAGGAGAAAATAATAAAAAATTCGACCATGAAGATGAAATCAAAAATGTTTTTCTTCTGTGCTTTGACGGCGCAGAATTTAACCAATTAAAAATTCACGTCTTTCAATTGGTTCTGATATGTTGCGACATGCGCACTTTGTCACATATACAAATGTCGAGATTCGACTTGCGTTTCTTGCGAATCTACGCTTAAAAATCAGTTTTGAATAGTAGTCAAGCCGATTTGTGTTAGTGTATTGTGTTGTTGGTTATCTGGAGGGTGAAGAAGTCAAAGAGATCTTATCTACCACTCTCGCCAAGTGAGCGCGCTGCTGGTCTTATGAGGACCTATCAGACGGGGTACTCGATGGGTGCCGGCCGTGAATATAAGTAAGCCTAATCGTAAGCCTCTTAAGTTCGGGATTAATACCGCGCTTCTTCCGGTGCCGTTAATAAGGCTCTCTCTTTCCGTCTCTCGCTCTCTTTATACGGCCAAGCTCGCAAGTGCCGTCAGTACACGGGTGCGCCCTGGTCACAGGGATCGTCACCGCCGGCCGTGGAATCAAGTGGGGCTCATGGACGCGTGCCCGACGCGGAAGGAGCTCCCCCCCCCCACACACCCCCCAAAATTGATTCTCGGGATTCGCGTCTTTTGTGACCCGGCGGAGTCACCTGAGCCGGTGCTAAACCCGGATCAAGTTCCCGAGTAGGGTTAAGTAGCGCGCGCCGATCGAGTTTGTAGAGCCTGCGTCTAGTTCGGGGATGACGACACTTGCATCAAAGGTCGAATGACTCACCGTTTGTATTTATTGCCCTTATCCCTATATACGCCGCCAATCAGGCGAAACATTTCGAGTGCGTTTAATCTTTGTCGCGTTGATCATTTGTGGTTCGATCTGTTGAGTGTTGTTTGGATTTGCGGGGTGGTGGTGATGAGGGCAAGGGCTGGGAGGCGGTGGCGAGGCATGGTTGCGTTGTTGAGCCGACGCCCACCAAATTAGGTATCGGCGGCTCCGATTGATGGAGACCTGGGTGTTCCGAGAGACGTGACCCAGTCATTTTCCTCGCCATCACAATTGCTAGGATGTGCGCGGCATCAAGTGATATTAACGTGAGTGTTGATATGTCCATCAGTCACCTTTTTAGCGTGGATCAATCTCAAATCCCGGTTCCGTCAAAATTCGTTTATGAGGCAATGTCCCCACCCCGCCGAGATGTCTCATGCTAACGTAGAGCATCTTTCATGTCTTAGAAAACATACGTGGCCGAAAATATTTTAGGGCTCGTTTGAAAAAATAATTCTTTGACTGCAATATCTTAAGAATTTTGCGCAACTGAAAAAAAATTTCGGACGTCTTTAATGAAATAAATCATTTTGGACTTCTTAAAATTCTGAATTCATCTTGATTGACCGGAAATATTACGATACATCCTCAACCTCAAATACAACCCTCTTATGCGCTTCGCCGCATTGCACCGGCGTTCGTATGGTTTTGTTGCGCTATCGCTGTCTCTGGGCAGAATATGTGGGGCAGCAGCTCGCGTTACCCATGTAGTATGTCCCCCACAATCGCGCCCACAAGTAGCGGTGAATAAATTTTGATTTGAACTTGAGTGTGTCGAATATACATGGATAGTCAAACAGCTTTATCTAATTGTGCGACAGCATTCCAAAACATTTTAATGAGTTAATGGCGTTTACGACGCCGATTTATGCTCACATTTAAATTTATTGTCCAGTGCTTTTGTGGCCTTTTGGCCTTTTGGTTTCATGTTCGCGAACCGACCTCATCACCCAGTTTACGCCGAGAAAGGCGTAGGACCTCTCTCGTGCGGCGGATCGATGGGAGGGTGGAATGTGAAGCCGGATTGTGTCGTGAGTGTGTGTGTGTGTGTACTTGTATTTCTGGTGGAACACGAGTGTTGCGTGAAATTTTTGCTCATCGCACTCGCATTTATGTGTACAGTTCGTATTTCCACGAGCCGACACGTGCACGCAAGTGGACCTCATATTTATTCGAAATTCATTACTTGCACGATGGGTTCCCGCTGAACACGATGGCCACCCTCTTGTCGGTCTCGAGACCAGTTTTTATTAGCTATTTCAAAGGTCTTCGAGCCGGGTTGCAAGCATAACTGCCAAGAATCAACCGCATCATTCGCTTAACGGCAGGCATTTTAATATCTTACTGGAAAGTGCAACGAGTAGTCTTAGCTATTTTAACCATAACTTTGGAGCATGAAAGAACAAACACGGGACAGAGCCGTGGAAATTCGACAACGAAATGGCGAGGCTCCATAAATAAAAATATAAGAGAAACTTCATCGTCGACTTTTCACGTAATTTTCAGATATGGTTATTTAAAGGCGCCACCTGTAATATCCATCACTCGATTCTTATGCCTTAAAACTTTGATAATAAATTTGGAGGTTGCCATTTTGACGTTAAATTTTATGTCTCTGTGATCTTATTTATTTAAAGAAGAAAAAGGATGAACCATATTTTTTATCCTCTTCGCCTTTATAAGTCTCACTACAGAGAATTAATAGTCCATTATATATATATGTTTAAATCATGATTTAAAAATGAGCATGTTATTTTCAGAAGAGTTTGACTGCTAGGAGGCGATTCAGCTACAGTGGTTATTTTGAACCGATCCGTAATTTGAAATGCGGATTTAACATTTGTCCATGCTGCTTAAATTGTTTTTCCTTAGGAGAGTGGGAATTTGGTCTTTCGGAGACATGCAAAATCGGTTAAGTCGTCATTTTGTGTATTGAGCCCGAAACATGAACTTTCCTAAAACGAAACTTAGTCCCTTCTGTTCGAACAACTTCGAAGATTTGTAATCAAATGAAAGCTCGGCGTTGGATCCACGGCGCCATCTGTCCGTTGAGTGTGCGGAGCCCCGCGGCTTTGCCGTCACTCGATGCATGGGAAAGTGCGGTCCTCTCCGTAGAGGGCGCGCGGGACTGCCGCGAAGAGGCCACTCGGGAGTGCGGCGGACGTTTTGCCCGCGTTTATCGCCAACTAGAGGAGGCCGAGAGAATAGGAAAGATATTAAAAAGTGGTGCGCATCGAAGCTGACACGTGGCGCCGCCACGGAGCGCGCGGCACGCGTGTCTCCAGTGTCATCTGGCCACTTGTGGGTGGAGGTCGGATGAGGAGAGGACTGAGGGGTGGCGGCCACCAGCTCACCCTCCAGCGCCGCGGGCGGCCAAACGACGCGTTCCGATTGCAATTTGCGAAATGGGTTTTGATACGCGTGCGCTCGTGTGGACGCCGCCAGGGATGTCGCGGGTGAGAGAGAGAGACCGAGAGAACGAGCTGGCCTGAGGCGTGGAAGGGATCCGTTGACATCAGAGGGCGCCACTGGTACCGCGTCGCTGTTCCAGGCTCCGCGTTTTGAATGCGCGCGTTGATGGAATCAGCCCTGGAGCTGAAGGGACGGGCATTGA
>JAQGBY010005234.1:0-15004 GCA_034698785.1 Mycogona germanica | reverse complement strand
TGCCAAGTCAACCTTTCACCCACCATCCACCCCATAGTTCTCTCTGTTCGGCAGACTCGCTGCCAGGCTATCTAAATAGACTGCAGCGCCGCTGTGCGGAAAACTGCAGGCAATAATGTGGTCGATTTCAAATTGCCTGAATTTGTTTTATCATAACGTTACTCATAACGTTTCATAGTTGTCCCACCAGTGGAATCTACAAATTAATAGAAATGATAAATTTGATAGAAATAAGTATCAAATGAGCAAACATTAAAAAGTTGTTTTACCTCATAAACATTATTGATTGGTGCAATTTGTTATAAATTTTCGAGTAATTACCAACCTCTTAGATGAGCAAAAATACAATTAAACAGACTTCATTCCATGAAAGCTTCGAAGAGACATAATTTCAGTCCAATATTGTGCTTCATTGAAATGATGAGCAAAACTTATTTAATATATTTCCAATTACTAGTGCTTTGGTTTAATACTAGTTACTGCTAGTTTACTGCTAGTTACTAGTGTTTGGGGTTTAAGAATATTGGAGAGAAAACACAATATTTGACTGAAATAATATATTTTCGAAGTTTTCATGTAATGAAGTCTATTAAATTGTATTTTGCTCATCTATGAGGTTGTCAAATTACTCGAAATTGTATAACAAATTGCACCAATCAATAATGTTTATAAGGTAAAACAACCTTATGTTTGCTCATTTGATACTTATTTCTATCAAATTTATCATATCTATGAATTTGTAGATATGAAATGTTATGAGTAAACAATACTCTCTCTCTCTCATTACACAAATTAAGGCAATTTGAAATCGACCATATTAATGCCTGCAGTTAGGGTAATTTTGGTGTTTGGGGTTTAAGGATATTGGAGAGACACCGCAATTGTAATCTGTAAAATAAATCGGAACTTATCCCTGCCTGACCAAACCTGAATCTCAAAGAATTTAAACTAACCAAATACAAACAAAAAATCCAAATCTCTATCGTTTTGCGCATGCACCAATCAGATATCATTGATCTCAATCAAATCATCTAAACAGAACTAAACAATCGCTGAGCAGTGCCGTACACCGACGAGTTTCTCGATTCCGAACACCCTATTGTTTTCCCTCAATCCGACCCCGCCCCCACTGTTTGCTTACGGAAGAGTCTGAAACGATCGTTCACCATCACCCAACATGACCCCCACCCTTTTCACCTCCTTCTCCCACCGCTAACCACGCTCACACTTATCACCCCCTTACCCTACACCCCCCCCCCCTTTCCAAGCCCTGGAAATGTATCAGCAGCAGCGAGCTCTCAACGAGAAAAGAGTGCGAGATGTGTAATTAATGGTGGATCCATTCCCCGGTCCCCCGTCTGTCTATCATTCAAACGCGAGCTTCAATCGACGAGGGGGGGGAACATCGGGAACACAAAGAGAAGAATAGACTTTACGATATACTGTTCTGTCTATTCGCGAGTTGGCGTCGCAGTCCTGAGATTTGTCTCTTAATTCACTAAATGCCAGTCAAAGTGGGTAGAAGTTCCAAGAGAGCAGGAGACCAATTCGTTAACATTAAGGGTCAGTCAGCAACAACAACAAAAAAGGCGAGACGCGGTTTTCGCTAACCACCAAAAAAAGCGTAGGTTTCATTAGATCCACGCTAGATGAGTCCCGATTCTGGACGATCACGACGCACCTCGTGGCTAGATTGATAAACTTACATTTTTGGAGGACGCCTCTTCGTCAGGGTGCATGGTGGTCTCGTAATGCAGAAGAGAGTAATGTAGAATAATATATATATATACGTAGATGTTCCCTAAAAGTAATTGGAAATCGATAGCTGTTGGTTAACTTTCATGAAGAGGACCGAACGTCAAGTAGCAAATGCTTTGAAATAAACAACAGGGCTCAACCGACTGAAGACCGATTACGAACGAAAAAAGGTTACAGTAGTTTCCCTCGTAAAATTAAACGGACTGTACATATCGGTACGTTTACAATGGAGGGATGAGAAAACCGCTAGGAAATTTGCCCAGGACACCATGGATTCAGTTGAGGTTTCCACTGAAGGGTTAACGAAATTTTGTTTAAAATTATGTAATTCCGCATAAGAAAATAATATTATTAGGCGCGTTGAATAGGAAACTAATCAAAGTATCAAAAATATTGACTTCACAAAAATAATTATAAAAAAATCACAATTTCAAGGTCAAATAACGGCAATTGCAGTCATTAGATGTGCACGTTCTGTTTAACTTATGAGTCTAGACGGCTTCGAACCCACGAACCAATAAATTGAAGAAAAAAAAATTTCGACCACCACAATTGGACCCTTGAGTGTGAATAAAACAATTATAAAAAAACAATTCTATTATTATAAAACAAATTCTTGATTTCGCACAAAATTTGTCCAACTACAGCACAATTGAATAGTAAAAAAAACATCATAGTTGGGGAAATTAGGATGAGGCGCAGATTCGATTTTCGGCACAGGGCATAACATTTTCTACCCTGCAGTCGGAAAAATCGTAAATTCAGATCTAAAATGCGATATGACCTCCATTTAAAAGATCGAATAACACTAACAGCCGTTCCTAGTTGCAAGTTTGACTCTTGAAAAGCTTCGGAAGAATTTATGGACCATCTATTGGTTCAGTTTTCGATGAGGAAAAAAAGAGGACAGACAAACGGTGTAGTTAAACTCAGAAACAAAGTAGTCCACTTTAATTCATACAGCTGCAATACATTTGTAGACAGAAAGTTTTGGAACATTATTAGATCAACATGAAATCGGAAAAAACAACAAATAATACTTCAGCAATTTATTCATATTTTTCGAAACTACAGCATGTGAATTAATCTCTGGATTATAATATCAATAGCTACACTTGAAACATTACATTTGTTCGACCTTGACATGCATTAAGACAATATCACAGCTACCATTAATGCTCAAATGAGATTTTAAAACGCTAAAGTACAAATAATCACACAAAATGTACGAGAATAATTCATCATTACAGATTGTTTTGACTGGTGGTATTTAAAAGGAAATGTAATTGAAATTAAGTAGAAATTAAATCGCACTTGAATCCCTTTCCGAATATAAGAAATCTTTTCTAAATCATCTAGTGCATGGGAAAATACAAATGAAAACTAAACTACAGACTTACAACGAATACATTTTCAAATAAAAACGAAACCTAATCCCACACTAAATAACCTTAATCTCAACTGCGAAATTCTATAAGTCTCCAGTTAGGCGGAACGTATAGTAATAATACAGCGAAGCGCCACCTACATTTCGTTGCACATAAAAACACGGGGAACACGAAATAAAAATGTTTAAAACTGGAGCGATAAATTCTAACATGGAGCGTAATCATTTCCAACGAATCGAATATATATATATGTAGGGGGAGGATGCGTGGGATGGAAAAAGAAAAGGAGTATCCTAAGTCGGAATAAATATACGACGAGGCTAACACTGAAAACCGCACCACGAAAAACGCATCCGAGTGGAAGAAGACCTTAAAGCCTACGATGGCTTTGAACGAAAATTTATACTCGTCGTTCATCCCATTTCGAAAAAAAAAATCGATGTTTAAATTATAGATCGATACATTATACATCGGATTACTCGATCCAGATAGGTAGTTGGGTTCGTCGTGCATTTGGGGTATTTTTGGGAACGCGAATTCTATCAAGTTTTATGATTAACCAAATATGTTCGAGTTGCTGTGACAACTCGATTAACAGACGCGCACCGTCCTCGATCCGAATCGGATCTCTCCGAGTGAACGAATCATTAGAAACAGATTTCACCGCGCATTTTAAGATAAAGGGTGCTGAGCCTGGAATGCGTTTTGTGAAGCTGTTACGCAAACTGATGCCTCGGTGTGATTTTTTTCAGACAGGATCATCAAACATTTAGAAGAACATCAATTGGTCCTATAAAAATATCGGAATTAGGAAGCAAACTTAAAATTTTACACTTTAAGGTGCAGATGCCACAGTCGATGAATTTCGCAATGGTGCGCCTTCAGGTATTATTTATCTCCGCTTCTCAAGAGAAAATACCAATTTTCGTTACGAATGTGGGATACGTCGGCAATTGCGTAATGCAATTCGGTGAAGTTATCTTCCAGTGTCGGGGAATAGGTAATGAGAGTATATAAAATTGTATCGTTTTCTCCTTTCCAAACTATATAGATTCGATGTGGCCTGCAATTCACCCCCTCTCCCCCCACCACCCCCTCGTCTCCTCTTTTTGTTCGTCTACTTTTATTCGTGAAGATGTCCTCTGTGTCGAACGTCGGTTCGCCATTAGATGGTCGCCAACGTCATAAAATTTCCAGAGCTTACCAGACCCGAACACGTTCCCAAACAGAAATCGAACCAGTCTCATTTCTCCCCCTCCTCCTTCTCTCCATTTTAGCTCGTACATTGGAGTTCAGTAAAAATATATCAGCCATCGGGGCTACAGTATATAGATAGATATACAGTAGTAGCATGAGATCGTCCGCGGAACCAGCGATAGAAAATGCAAGAACAATGAATTGATTGATTCAGAAATGTCGTAAAGTGTTCCCTCTGAACGCTATCTGCCGACATTCTATATGTATCCTCCTGGGACCCCACCCGGCGAACCTAGGTTATTAGGTTGTGCTAGGTAGGTCCTTAGGTCCTCATTTATCGTCTCAAGTACGTGTGTTTTTTAAAAAATATATTTATACGTATTGTATTCAAACGGCGCCTTTTCTCGATACCATTAAAAATTAATACAACAGAATATAAACTTGGGATATGTAAAAAATTCTTCTAGCTAGGTTGTTTCTGAAGACTCCCAATCTCGACTTTGAACCAAGAAAAGTATGACAACATTCTCAGATTGATTAAAAACGTTATTTCAACTTATCATTTACATAGCCCCAATGTTCATTGTTTATTATTCCGAGAACCGAGAAACAAAATCTTTGAACTGTTAACCTTAGTCACTGTACGAATCTTGTCCTTCCTTTTGTAACAACCCTTAATCTTTCATTTTTCTTTGACATAATAGCCAATGCTGGAATGTTAATTTGTCCTGATAACTGAAGAATGGTTTTAAATTAAATTCGTCCCGCTGCAAGAATAACCAGTAAAAATAAATCATTGGAAAGTGATTGGATTTGAGTGGAATTGTGGTGGGGGATCAGGAGGATTGCTGGGCGATACGAGGAACAAAAATGTCGGATACAGCTCCGGCATTTTATTTATGCAGGTCAGTAGCGGCTGATATGAGATTCGGAATGGAGTGAACGGGTGGAATGATCTGAGATATATGGTAAGCGTCCGCTTCGCTCGCGAAGACGGAAATGGAATGAGGCTGTCTTGGAGAGAGCACACGTGGCGGCCTCTGGTGGTGGACAGCAACCGGACAGACAGTAGGGTTGGATCAAAGTCTCTCAGTGGAATATGTCACTTTTACTAAAAAATATCAAATACCAAATAGAATTGCAGTTTACATGCGTAACTGAAGGGGATAACCACCTTACATATTTATAATATCCACTTAATATTATGTAATGAATTAAAAAACAATGCTTTCTGATGCTTTGCGAAATAATCATAATTAAGTCATGCTGTTTTGATCCAGTAACTAATGTAGAAATGAAATTCTTATACAAATTGAAGTTGCTCAATTGAACGTCAACAGTCAAACGTAATTTTGTGTACTCGATTTAGCTCCCAAAATTATGATTCATCTTCTTTCTAAGATTTTGTCAAGTCAAGAACGTTAAGATTAATTTATTATCTCCAATAAGACCTTAATTTCAATTACAGTTTAATGGCTTTAAAATATTACATTATTTTTTCTAAACACGTGAATTGAAACTGTTTTTTTTTTAAATGGTAGAATTAAGCATAACATTCAGCAGAAAAAAGCAGAACTCTGACATATCTCATTGTATTTAATAATCCTCTGATAATCACTACCTTGTGGGCAAGTGTGACTTGCGATTCTTCTGGGATTTGTGTAGAGAACTGGACGGTATAGTACTGGGTGGTGGCATTAGATGCTTATCGGACTAAGAGGACGAAAAAAACCAGAACGCACACAAACAATTAAGAGCGGACAAACCACACAGACAACAAAGTAACGAGATCAACACTTACCTTGAATAGGATTTCTAAACTGAAATTCCTGTCCGATAACGGAATTAATTTTTTTTAATGCTTTCTCTAAACTAATTATTACAAATCAATATTACAAGTAGATGACTACAGAGTATTCGGTATACTGTATAAATATGTGATGGTGATATTAATGACATTTGTTATTGTTTAATAATAATTAAATATAAATTTCTTCTTTCAATATTGTTGAAACTGGGAGAAAAATTATATTCTGTGTATTAGCTTACCTTTTGAGGTAGGTTATCGGCCGATCCCCAGCCCTTGTGAAGTTTGGCCGGTTTCACCGTGCGGTGGCTGCCGCCCAGAGACTCGGCAGTCTTGCGGACTTTGGCATTGAAAGAGCCAAGACGCAGGAAGCCTGCTTCTTTGTCTGTCGAATGAACATATACAGGTGATTTTGTATCAATCAACGAAGCCACGATATTAATTCCCACCACCGGACCAAATTGCAACTGCGACAGAATTGCGAGAATACGTTTTGCCACTGTTGCGCTCTAGGCAAGAACTACACGTATAGTCAAGAAAAAACTATCGAATAACTCCTGGAAAAAACCATACGAATGTTTAACAATATTCTCAGAAACAAATAACAAAATATTTTATACAGGCTCAGGAACAATCGTTATTGGTAAGTATTGGGAGTCAAAACTAGTGACTAGATAACGATAGTTTCGCTACTATCGCACATTCCAAATGTACTGACGTTACAATTGGTCAAAACATCCAATCCTCTACAACATGAGATGTGCTAGAATTTCGTAAAGAAACACATGAGTACAGTACATGACTGTAAATCGTATATTATGTTTTGAGTTCGAATGGCTGGCGCACAAATGTACATGAAACGCACTGCTGCCCACTGAGAAACGCAAATTGTAAAGCAACGGTGTGTTGTGTGATTGACTTCCAACACGGGGCAACCATGTATTCTCAATTGGAAGCGCCCACCACGTACATTCCCTATTACACGGCGCGCTGGCGTAACCCGAGACGGCAAAGTGGATAGCAGAGGTGAGCTATGGGATTGCCTTACAACACGGGGCAGCATCGCGATCGACAATGGAAAGGCGAGAGAAATACCCAGGCGGGCACACAAATTCCCATAATCTGACAACGGTGGTTTCAAAATATACGAGCCCACATTCAGTGATGTTGCTGGACCGATTAAGGTAATAGGGGAATAGCCATTCGTTCGACCGCAGAAGTGAAATTTGTCAGAGACCAGATAATCCCCGTTTAGAAACGAGAGCGGCGCGGCAACAGCAAATTGAAAATGATTTTCTGTTCCCGACGAAACAAGGGTGCAACGCGTGAAGTGGATTTGGAGCGGCGAGCGTTTTGATTTAGTCGGGAGAGGATAATTGGCGCCCGACTACCTTGTTACGTCGTAAAAACACTACAACTACTACTACTACTACTACTACGTCGTCACTACAACCCCCCACCCGATAAAACGAGATTCGGCTACGAATAGCCATTTAGGAGAAATACGTACGCGAACAACATCATGTTTCGTGTTGGCTTAGCGGCTACTCCTATCAGGAGGCCGGATTCTTCTCGACGGACTTGCAGAAAGAGAGAGTCCTTATTCTATCCAACCCCACCGATTAATTTCAATTGTCTGGAACGCTCAGAAGGTTGGCGAACCGGTTGGCCGCACACCACCACATGATGAGGGGACGCGAAGCTCGGTTTCCCATCTGCGATCCACAGATTGATTGCCGCTGTTTGACGTCTTGTCCTATCGGGGCTTAATGCAAAATGTTCCCGATGTTTTAAATTTGTTAGTAGCGCCTCTATGCGTGTACTTCGTAGTCCGGCGCGAAACGTAATGCCTCCATTCATTATAATGCAGTCAAATAATGGGGGCGTGTCACGGCTGATATCTTTAGGCTAAAGAAATCTCTGGATATCCGACATATTCGCATTGTACAATACAAGAACGCATATACTCCTGAGACCTAAGCATAAACATGTTACATTTTGATGGTAATTGTCACGTAAACACCAAATTAAGGGAGAAAAATAATTTTCACACTCCATTGCAGGACATTGAATGTCGATCCTATCTTGTCCCAAATCTGGACATCCCTGTAATCGGGTCACTAAAAAAACGAAGTAGTGCAACTACATTTTACTAGTAATCATTAGCTGCAGTCACACGTACAGTCGGTACACATCACGTAGTAGCGGCTGGCAAAACAGGAAGTTGTTCACACACAATTATCTGCCAAAATTCGTCGGTAAACACGTGACGTATGCTGGTTTAAGTGGTCTAGTTAACATTGCAAATCGGTGGACGTCAAAAAGCTCAAAGAAAATTCCTCAGAGTCTTTCACAACGTAAAAAAAAATTTTTTTTAGCACCAACTTCGGTGACACGCCGCCATCCGTTAGAAAAATAGGTGCCCCGTACCGTACTGTGTCGGCAGTGTTCCATTTTCGGTTGGTGACATCAATTCGAAAGGACACCTCCGACTAAACCCGGAGACAAGTGAGATTGATGAGGCTCGAATCAATCCGGCTCGAGATTTATCGCGTCGTGTCCGCCCGATTCTCGGTACCGAGATCAATTTCGTCACTCTAATACAATAAACGAGTATGTTGAGAATATCCAAGTTCAAAAACTATACGTCAAAGAGGCTAAACTATTTTTAAATAAGTTAATTTAAATGTCATTTCTAAATGTCATTACCAGTTCCTACATCCGGGGCATAACGATTACAATCACTGAGTGGAATATTCCTTCAAATATTAATCGCATGGTCAATCAATCCGAACAGAATGCGTGTTTCTTTAACACTTAGGTGTAGTCAAAATATTTCTGATTGTATTCTTATCATCGCGATGGATGGAGGAACCCTATAAGGCGAATTTTTTCAGTTCTTTCCAAACCAAAATTCAAATTCCTCTTTTAAATTGCTGTTAATCCTACAATATGTTTTACTTGATCCATACAATACTAAAATGTGCCCTTCATAATTCAGAATACTTCAGAATTCAGAATAAATGTGCCCTTCAAAATTCAAATTACTCATTTAAATTGCAGTTAATCCTACAATGTAGTTTTTACTTGATCCATACTATACTAAAATGAGCCCTTCAGAATACACGAGAAGGACACACCGTGACGTCACTGTCGTCTATTTGAGACTTTTCTTCAAGATAAGTAGCTATATTTTTGGGGGTGGCAATTCCAAAGACGATAGTCCAGAACTAATTTCATAGCTATTGGCAAAACTGCTAAACAACGTTTTGGTCGGAACCTCAACAAATGCGGCCTGAGACCTTCCAGTTCGTCGGGACAATTCAGACACGCTCGATCTACTTCCAGGATGATTCATTGCCAGACACCCTGTATAGAAAAGCAGGGACGTGAGGATTGAGAAACAGGGAATTGCTACAGGACAAACACCGAGACGTTTGGCGGCTTATTGCACTCACAACGAAAAACAAATTCCTGACGTGTCTCCCAATTTTTTTTTTTTTAATACTTTCTACCGATTCCCGAGAATGATAGTTCGTGCTAATTCTGAAGCGCCGGTTGCTACACAGAGTTATGCTCACTATCTGCCTGTCTCTTTCAGCTCGCACTACGCCCTTACTGCACACAGTGTGCCCCCCCGACAACATCCTCTTTTCCAGGAAACCATTTCTGTCTGGCTCCAATCCAAGAACACGGCGACACCGACAGCGGTATAAGGAGTACTAGTAGGTCGTTCCTGGCGTAGGACGAACTAGTCAAGTTGGGTCCACGTCCCCGCCGCACACAACATGCAACATCAGAATCGGAAATTAAAAAGAGTTCGCAGAATTTGTTACCGATTGATCGCTATAGGAGATACGAAAAGTCTGACGTGGGATGGAAGAATAATAATCTGCGGTATTTGCATTTTTAAATTTGATCCAAAAGTTTATAAGAACAGTTCGATTAACGAATAACTTCGTGTATGTGTGAAATTACGAGTATTGCCGATTATGACAAAAAAAGTGTGAGCGAATAATCTAAGAAACAGCTCAAGATGAAACGGAGACAGACTGGGTTTTTGGTGGAGAAATGAAATGATGAAATGAAGATTAGGAGTTAAGAGACCTTCGACAATTATAACCCCCAAATAAATTGAAAATCAATTTTTTTTAAAACATTCACATTACAGTCAATTTTGTCCGACAATATTTGGAGAAGTAATATCTGATCAAGGAATTTTTATCCGAACGTCTACAAAGGGAGAAAATGTTATTCGACAGCCACATTACTGTGTAGTGTCTTGGCATCTGTTTTCATTTCAAATAACCCAATTTAGAAATCTGGAATTATCGAAAATGCACAAGACAAGGTTACGTAGAGTAACAAAACAAAATATTCTCTAAGATGGTGGAATTGCAGGACTGCAATTCGAAACTCGGCAACGAAGATAGTTAAACGTAAAATTGTAGTCCTGCAATTCCACCATCTTAGTGAATACTACCATCGGCTCCTTTGTACTTTTTCAAAATATTCTCATTTTTGAAATTTTAATTGTATTGACCCCTTTGTTTAGCTTGGCGCGCCACCTGGTGTTTGCGATGTTACAACTAAAAGTCAATAGGTGTTGATCGCCTTCACAAAAAAAATATTTAGGAAGTTAAAAAAAAAAAATTCAGGGATGCTTAAACAGCAAACTCAAATTTTTCGGAGACTCCCATCTTAGGAAGCAATTTTCCACATTGAATATCGCGTAGAATGAAACAGAAAAGTGAGGCGGGGTACATTTTTGACGAACCGGTTTCGGTTTGTGGAGGACGGAGAGAGATTCCTGGAGTTCACCGGCAAGAGCCTCAAAAAAAGGGACACAGGCGCGCGTACTTGTCATCGGTCCGTCGGCATCTCCCACTCATCTTCGCCGGCAATTAACTTACACGACCGCGGTGCCAGTCGCCAGCATGTTAAACAACGCCAGTGTTTTTGGGGACACCAAGAATTCGAAAAGAGAGTGTGTGTGTGTGTGTGTGGGACACCGCGCGAAAAAGGCGAGAGTTTTTCTTCCACAGCCCCGAAATGTCCCCCATTTTTTTATAACAATATATGCGTGCACCGATACACCCCCTGAGCGGCACCATTCAAACAATGACAATAAAAAATATCAAGCCAAAAAAAAATCTTGAAAGAAAACTAGCGGGCGAAAAAAAAAGAAACTAAAATAAATCATACAGGCGCGCACAAAAATTCTGAACTGTACAATTAATTTTTTGAAAAATTGTGTTTCTCGTCTCCCGAATAATAATAATCTAAAACCAGTTCTCTGGTTGGTCGTTAACACCACTAGTGGTCTTTCAGTGAAATAATTTGAGAAGTGGCTGGTCCTCAGAATCCACATTTGATTCGTTAATAAATTTAATCGCTTCGCGAGGAAGCCAACTAATCGGTGATTCCAGGTAATAAATTTGTAAACGCGACCTGGCGATTGGAATTTTGAGCTGTCATGAATCGAGAACCGGGAGGAGGAAAAATCGAGAGGGAAGGAGGGATGGGATAGGGGAAATGGAAAACTATCCCGGTACCGGGCTCGGGCTCGCCGGGAACGACGGGCTTCAAAGAACGCGTGAAAATAAAAAGAGTGAAAGCGAGAGCGAGCGGGGTGAGAAAAAAAAGAAAGAAGAAAGATAAATGACAAGTTAGCTAAACAGTTTATTTTAGCACGTTGCCAGCTGCTGCCACACTTTTTCGCCGACCGACTCACAAATGCCAAACAGAACAAGGAATAGTCTGAGAGGCGAACAGAAAACATTAAACAACTCCGGCGGCAAAAGATCGGGACAGCTTTTCCAGTGAAAAAATAGGAGAAAAATGAAGGAGATGGTTGGTGCTGCCACGTAGCGGGGGACGCGGGATATAGAAATGTATCTGCCCTACTTAGCTTGCTCTGGTTCATTTGCTATTAAACTCGCAACGAGGAACGATCTCGTTGATTATCAAGAGACCAAAACGAACAATTCTTCAATTTCTTATCGAAAGCTCGTTCACTTTTTTATTACAAAAAGTATTGTATTAACCAAAGATATTGAGAAAGACGACGTGAGCGGAAACATGTGACTTTGCCCATGTGTCGTCCATCTAAAGAAAATAAACGTTTGTTAAGGAGGTTCACCGGAAACGGTGTTCACCTTATAAACCCACCAGGTAGGCGACCTGATCATTTTCCTTAACCTAGGCTGCACAGGAGAAGGGATCTTTAACGTGTCCTGGGTATGGTTTCCCGACGAATCTTCGTCGCCCTGTGTTTGGCTGATTAGGTGACGTTTCGCAATTTCGAACGCGAAACGTCATCAGATCAGCCAATCACAGGGCGACGAAGATTTTTCTTCGCGCCGAAGATTCGTCGGGAAACCATACCCTGGTGAGATCGCCCGAAAAATGTCAGAATGTGTCGGCCGGAATCGAAACCGCGACCTCGACACCTCTCAAGTCCACTACAGAGTCGCGTGCAACAGATCGAAAATTTAAGACAAAAATAAGATTACCACTTCACAATTCGTCGCACGAAGGATACCAGATGGAACCACCAAGTAAGGTATTAGAAAAAAAAGTAAAGCCCCCCCAAAACTATCGCATCACGTAGTTCTCAGGACAAGACGTAAACGCATTTTCCAATTCGTCTCTGCCAAGATTGTCGCAACCCGATCCGAAGCGAATTCGGTCACAGAACTTCCTCCCAACTAAGAGAGAGAGAGAGGCGACGACAGCGACACAGCGACAGAGAACCCGCCCCGTCCACAATCGATGGTAGTTATTAGTCATCGAGTCTTCCTCAACCGTCAGCACCACCGTCCTGGCGTGTATGTATATAGATTTGTAGCCGGTTAGACACCGAGTTTGTTCGGCGTTCTATTGGCCGCCGAACAACCCGAAACCAGTGTTCGAACTAAATTCGGCACTTGCACCATCCAAATTACGGCGACACAGTCCATCATTCGGGCCTGGCATCGCAAACCTCTTCCATTAGAGTGGATCTCTATTCGGGGAACGAATTCCCCCCTCAAGCTCTGGAGCCGCCAATTATTTTTGGCAAGAGTTGTACAAATAATACCAAACTGTGATCGGGGAAACAACATGGCGAGGATTTGAAATTGAATAGAAAGTCTGCGCCTACGGATCAGACGGTCGTGGGTTCGAACTAGGGACTAAACTATGTGACTTTGTGAGATTGAGCCAGGTGTTAACTTTGAGGAGGAGATAGAAAAGGCCCTGCACAAATAAAATAAAAACGTTAAAAATCAATATAATATTTTGAAGATGTCCGGATAATATTTGGAACCTTTGGAAACTGGGTGTGCTTACCACATTCACAGAGGTAGACATTTTTAAATATCTAAAATTGAACTTTAGTAATTCTGTAGTGAAAACTAGAGTCTAGAGTACGCACTAAGATATATACACTTTTGTCTAGAATCTAGATTATAGAAAATGCAAAAAATAAATTTTTAACTAAAAAAAATATCTATATTTCAAGAAATGACGATAACCGATTGTTGGACAGCATTCGAGTCAATTTATCTTATCTCAAAACACTTAATATTTCAATATAAGACATCCTACTAAATTATTTAATTAAATTTTTATCTATCGATGTAATTTTCAATATAATCGACCAGCATTACGAATTAACTACAGAACTACATGCATATCTCCGAAACATTTCTGGGTGATTTATTTGGATCCAGTGCCCAAATCTAACAAGAAATGTTTCAGGGCAAGTGAAAACACAAGAAAATTTGTTTGCAATCGAGGGACCATAGACCGAAAACAGTCTAGCCAAAAATCTGACAGAATTTACAAATACCGACTGATTTAGGCCCCAATTTCGAGGCGATAACGACGCGGAATTCCGAAGCACCCCATCGCCTCAGACGACCGAGAAAGTCGCTATATAATCCTGAGACCCTTCCCCTCCATTCATTGGATCAGATCTCTTCAACATCCACATTTCCATATGAAGAAGAATCTACTCTATATTTCACTGTACTGCGTCATCATTCAAATACATGTACCTAAATGACGCGGCAAGTTACTAAAAAAACCCACACAAAATAAAATTGGTCACAAAAAAAGGTGCAAGCGCTATTATGTCGTTGTGGCTTGAAGAGACAACCCAAAAAATGGGGATGTCACCTAGCGGCCTTCAGTTGGCACAACGTCACACCAAAGATGGCGCGAAACCGACATACTCGAAATTTCCAAACTACTATCCAGAGGAGCAGCTGCTTTTAGACTTTTCAGTTCTCTGGATTCCAACTTTCATTAAAAATTCCGGGAAACGTGGCCACCATCATGTATGGTGGGCTCAGGGGGACAACGCGACATAGGCCATCCACTCAGGCACGCAAATCCAGTTTAGGCTCGTAGTGAAGGCGGCCCGACGCTCACCACCAACAACAAAAAAACTAAAAAAAAAGGTCTTCCTTATGTTTACAGTAATTTACCACTGCTAGACACTATAGACTTCGACATTCCGTAGATTAACAAAGGAAAAATTGGCCGATAAGACTGCCGTCGCGCAACGAGGCATGCACATCGTATATTTTGGTTGGCGTAGCGAAAGTCAACCTATTTGAACGAGGAACAAAAAGAAAGGGCGAACCAAAAGTTCACGCAAATAATACATTCTTCGTTGTCGCAGTAGCTAGATAAGAAATATCTTATATATTTTTATTCATTTATAAACGTGATGCCCCCTAATGCTTTGCTCGAGCGCCACCTAGCCAAAACTTATAAATTATGTGTCCACAAGCGGGTAAGCCCGTCACCAGGACGGGCGAAACCACAAAATCAAATTCACAATAAGAAAATAAAAATATCTAAA
>JAQGBY010005233.1:0-15008 GCA_034698785.1 Mycogona germanica | reverse complement strand
ATCGACATACAATTTGCACTGTACATGTAAAATTAATTCTGTTGCATCGATTAATAAATGCGGTATTCGTTAATTGAATTTGATATGTAGTTTTTTGTTTTTTCATTTTATTCAATTTTTTATTTTTGCATCGATTGATTTATTATTTGGAACAAAAATCGTTGTCATGAATGACTACAATATTTTTTATTAGACCCGCCATATGACCAAGTACAGTTGAATTAAGCGCTTAATGATTTCTTCCTAAACTCAACAGAGTAAGCAATGCGCTTGTCAGCTGCGTTCATCAAAGCATCTGGGATAGGTCATCACGGGCGTTACCTTCATTTACCCCTTTCGACGGGGTCCGACAATTTACCATATTGCGAGATTTCAAATTCGTTTTGAGATTCACCATTGATTCGATCGCTTGTATACGGACGAGAGATTTACGATTCGAGCGTTACGAGAGATTTGTATTGTGGCATTATTGTCGGAACCCTTGAATTCAGCCCTGAATGCCCACCGAAGCCGGGTCGCCTCTATTTTTCAGGGCGTTCAGCCGCGATTAGGGACTCTGACATAAATGGTCCAAATTTAAAAGAAAGTTTTTCGATCTCGCCCACCAACTCTGAAACTTGGTTTCACGTTGCTGCGTCCAAAGATTGTGTTCGCGAGCGCATCGGACGGCTGGAAGTTTCCCCCAACAAAGAGGGTTAAAATGGCCGACCATCCGTGCCCGAATTGTGACAAGGTTTTCACCAAGAGGTAAAGGCCTATCCGCTGCGTTTGGGCCCCATGGTCCTAGAGCCAAGATATGGATATGGGGGTGGGGCTGCTTTCAGTAAGTTGGAAGCCACATTTCCGACTCATCTTCAGCATGCACTCAAGGCACAACAGCCACAACTAAGCAGTGAGCTCTGTCCTGTGTACATGTCATTCCTGATCTCCAAATGTCAAGGATGAAAAAAGGCCCCAAACTCCACTTCGAACCCCATGTCTCTAAATTCCTCGCTGTACGTCTTAAAACTAAACGTACGAGAACGGTCTTTGCCTAGGGCACGCGGCCAATACATGGGCAGCTTGTGTCCCATGATCTGCATTCATAAAGGTCCTGGGTTCTTGGTTTTCCGACCAATTTGAACTGCTGTTCCGCGATTACTGTTCCGATGATCAAAATAATGTTTTTTTTTCACCGACCACCGTGTAGTTACAGTCTCAAGCGTCACATGACCAACGTTCACAAAGTGCAGCACAAAATCTCGCGTCGAGCGATCCAGTGTCCTTATCCGTCCTGCCAAGAAAGGTTTCCCTACATTCCTCCCATGAAGAATCACTTGAATCTACATCACGGCATCACTCTCATCGACCAGCAATTAAATTTCTCTTCCATGAAAGGTAATAGTCTTATCTAGACAATCAAGTTTACCTTCAAACCGTACTGCACAGTGGACATGAAAAACTTGAGTGGTTATTTGAGAATGACTATTGATTGTTGTTTATTTAAAACAAGTTTATGAGAAATTTACCTTTATCGAATGATACAGTACAAAGTGGAACAAGTGAACTTAGATCACCTCCTTTTTTCCCTTCTGTTAGAATTCTTTGCGTGGAAAATTGTTGAGGAGGAGCGGAGTCACGTTAAATACATCAAGGCTTGCGGCATCCAACGTCTACAGGATGGCACAGAGGTCAACCGCTTCAATTGTAATCGAACTGGCGTCTACACACCGGAGGGAAAGGTATACAGAGTATTATTAGAAACTGCGAAAATCAACTCGAAACTGCATAACTTGTTAGAACAAAGAATGAAATGGAAGCAATATATTTTTCAGAAATATTAATTTCAAAATCTTATTTCGATCATGTCATTAATTTAATTTTGGTCCTAATTAATTCATTACGAATTACGCTCAATGTCCTTTTCGAAACTCATTAATAACTGACTTCTTAATTTATTCACCAAACTCTGTAGAGCGGCTGTACTTCTGAAAATATTCTTTTTTCTCGAATAGTTGAAGAAAGAACATAATTTAAAGTTAGACGAACATTTTATTTGGTCAAGGGACTTCGCCGACTCAAGAAAAAAGGCACTTGCAAGATGGGCGCTTCGTGTCCATCCACCGTCACCGCCAACCGTCACCCGGACGACACAGTCACCGTCAACTTCTGTCTGACCCACGTGGGTCACGAGGCGTCCCAACGTAGGAGTCACGGTGACTTCGAGGCTGCGGCTGCGGTGCTGCGGGAGAATGAGCAGACCGAGCAGATTTCTATTCCTCACATGTTCGTCTTGCCCGATGACGTCAAGCAAGTGTTCCAGCATTTTGACGTTCCGACTGGGGATCGGCTGACGCTGGCCGCTGCACTACAAACTGTTCCGCCGTCCGACGAGACCACTCTCAATGAGGCCTTGCTCAATGAGACCATGCTCAACGCCGTCTACAAGGTAGAAATATACAGATATACCATGCTGGTAACTGCGACTAAAGTTTAATTTGATAAAAATAGGACGTCATGATTGTGTAACGATCACCAACTGTTCGTCTTTTCTCGTCTGGCGCTGTCCTGGGCACAAGACTTTTAATTTGTCATTTTTTTACCTTATACATGTATAACGTTACTCAAAAGACAGTCAAACAAATATTGACACTGAAAGCACCAAAATACCGATTGCCTATTGTTTTTATTTGTAGCTGGCTGACCCAGCGATGTCCTCGGCCTGCGAGAAACTGTCCGGCGAGTTACGGGGCATCCTCGTCTCTCCCTGTCTTCAGAGCCGCGATCCGAGTGCCGCCGGGTGGTTCTCGGTGCCCGAAGACGACGCCGAAGAGGAGGAGGTGGACGAAGAGGCTCGTGAGGAGAATCCCATCGTGCTCTACCAACCGGAGAACGAAGACGCCGACACTGGAGCCGACGAGATTCTGTCCACCGCCGACGACTTCCTGCTCATTGTTATGAACTCGATGCAGGCCCACCTTCTGCGCAAATTTGGCCACCAGGGCACCGTCTACCTGGATTCCATCCACGGTCCAGAGGACGGCTACTACTCGGTTCTGTGCCTTTTTGTGCTGGACCCGCGCGGACGCTGCTTTCTGTGCGCCCTGTGCGTATGCCGGCGAATCGACGCGGAGATTCTAATGGTATTCTTCGACAAGGTGCGCAGTCGGGCCGGACTGGTGACGGCCAAGGTGTTCATGAGCGATGGACACGAGTACGTGTTGCGAACTTGGGTGGCCGTGATGGGCGAGGCCGAACAGTGGCTGCACTCGCTGTGGTGGACGGACGCCACCTGGCGCCAACATCTGCTAATGTGTCTACGCGTGGACAACGATCGCGCCACCTACGCGACCATTTACTACCACCTGTGTCGACTACTGAAGAGCGACTCGAAACTCAAGTTCTGTCAGTCGAGGACGGCGCTGCTCGGAAGTATGACTACCGCGCGCTATCGCTCTTCCGTCTCGCCTGCTAAACGTAAGTGGACCAAGTTTTTATCATGTCACTATTTTTAAAATTTTTAGTTATTTTGTTATTACAAACGCCATTGTGTCCCATTTCAGATTTCGAGAAAGTGCTGTGTCAGCAATTGGACAACTGGGCGTGGGGCTTCCGTTCGGCCACCCTGCGCAACCTGGCCGTTCAGATGGAGGCCACCCATGGTGCCATCGCCGACCTGTGCCGATCGGGCAGCGGCGTGGACGGTCTCGGAGCGCCGTTGTTTGCCCTCTACCAATATTACCGCCGCCGCAGCTTCGTCTACATGACCGACGCCGCCCTGCGTGACATCTCCCGGCGCAGCTGCGACGAGCAGCACCGGCGCAGCGAGAGTCTCCTGGCGCGGGGCGACGGCGTCACGCTCAGTCAGCTGGACGAAGAATCCGTGTGGCTGGTGGAGCAGGAGGGGGAAAACGCGATGCCACGTCACACGGTGCAGCGGAGCAGCGGTGGCGACACCTGTCCGGGGAAATGTTTCGCGCGGTGCGACGACTGCGCAGCCTGCATCCACGAGTACGATTGTTCGTGCGTGTCCAGCACCATCCAGTGGCGCCTGTGCAAGCACATCCACTTTGTGGGCTGTCATCGTCATGACATCTTGGCCGAGGAGGCCGATGCGGAGACGATTATCAAACTGGAGGAGATCTATGAAGAGGAGGAGGAGGAGGAGCAGCAGCAGGAGCAGGAGGAGGAGCAGCAGCAGGAGCAGGAGGAGGATGCGGTGGCGGTAGACGAGCAGGAGCCGGAGCCGGCTGACGTCGAGCCCACCATGGACGATATTCTGGAGGAGATTAACGACGCCAGCCAGTCGATCTGTCACAGCGCGAAACATGTGCCTGATATACGACGGTTGCTTCAGCTGAGAGACGCGCTGCGGGACGTGGCCGTATTGGCTGCCGCGCTGCAGCGACCGATCGACGGTGGCGACGCTGACGTGAAGGAGATGGAAATGGTGGTGGTGGTGGAGGAGGGAGATGATCGTTTTGTGACTAACGACGAGGTGGCGAGCGTGGCTGAGGGGACAACGACTACGTTGGATCACGACTACTTCTTGGCATAAATTATTATATGAATGATAATGTAAATATTTCAAATTATTTTATTAGCGTTAGTTGTTCGCTATTGCTGTGCCTGATCATGTCTTCACTGGATTGAAATGGATTTTTGGAACCGTTATTTACGAGAATTATGAATCTGCTGCGCGTGAACGACTAAAGTCAATTTCTGATACTTTATATTAAATCGTTTTATTTCACCTACTCATTTCAGAATCAACTGCGTTCAACTAAACGAATTTCTGTACAATTATTGAAATGTATATAAAATATATAATATTTTTGAAAATTTGATGCAAAGTGATTCCAGAGTTTGATTAACAATTTATTTTAGTCGTTAATACTGATGAGAGAAGTCTTTGAAAGGTTTGATGCATTTTGCATGGCATGAAGTTAAATATATTTTGGGTAATAATTTGAAAATCAGTTTTTACCAAAGAAAAAAAGCTCCCCCTGAAATGAATTTACCCACCGAACTTGGTATCGATACGTATCGATTGTTTGGCGAGGCGGGCGATTGGTAAATGATGAGCGATAGTCCAGAAAAGGAACTATCGACAGTATCGCGCAACCCCCCGATTGGTTATTCACAAGATGGCCGCCTCGCAAGTGGGTTTATCGAGAGACACTACTACACGTGGTTTCCAGAAAACGTCGAAAACTTACACCGCTGTTGGCAAATATCTGCAGGAATTGGTAAGCACTACGATTAGCCTTTTTCCTCGATCCTAGACAACTCGCTTTCCACATATTTCAATCGATCTTTAGCCCATTTTTCCGTCGTCCTAACCACACGCGTTTTCTTGCGGCCGCCATTCTTTCAGGACGAGAAGAAAACGAGCCTGAGAAATATCTGCTCCAACCCCAACAAGAATAACGTGAGTTGATCAACACTTTATCCACAACTAATCGTTCAACCTGAGTAGGAAAACGTTTAACGGCGTTTTTAGGCTATTTCTCCTAGGCCTAGGAGCTAGGGGCGTATCTGGGGATTCAGCCGAACGTATTAGTATGTAGTGTGCGTGTGGCGTTTTCCGGTCTGTGTAGTTCACTGAATCGGTACCGACATTCTCGCCACTGCGAACTAGGATATGTACATTTTTGCCATTGTTTGACTGTGCTGTGCAATAGATTCTTGCAATTCAATTAAATAGATTAAATCTATCTGAATTAAAATTAAGAGTTTCGTGAGATGACAATATGGACTTTTGAATTACAATTGTTGTGGTGAAGTTTGAATAACCTAGATTAGATGTTTATTCAAACTTGAAACCACATTTTCTTGTCGATTAACCTTTCCTGATCGCCCTCAGCATGAAGCCAAGTTTGTTCTGCCGATGCTCCGTAACATGGTGCGCTACCGCCAGGTGATCGATCACCTGATCGCCTCCACGCCACTGGCCACCGTCACCAACGTCAATCGCTACCTGCTCCGGGTGGCCACCTACGAGCAGACGTTCTGCCAGCGTGAGCTGTTCGGCGCCAGCCAGGCCATCCAACGCGTGATCTCGCACCGGGCGGCGCTGGACAGCTCGCTGGCCGACTACCTGGTCACCAAGGAGGTGGCCAGCCTGGACGAGCTCATCGACCAGATCAAGACCAACGAGAGTAAGACCGGTTTCTCATAAAAAAATCTCCTCTTTTTCTCTCTTGCAGAATTGATTCTGTTCCTTCCGTCGCGACCCCGAACTCTCAAATACTTGTCGTGCCTGAGTTGTGCGCGTTTGGGTGACCAAAAATAGAAATGATGCCTACCGGCCCCCAGTCAGTGCGTCCCATGTCGCGGGACACGCAGTCGGTCCTGCTCACCGTCCTCATGTATAGTATCATGATGATCACACTTCCGGTGACCATGTACTTCGTGACCAGTTACTGCTTCTCCCGCATGTTCACGATCAAGTCGACCGACAGCTACGTGTACGCGGCCGCCGTGGCCGTCATTACGGTGCACATCATTCTGGGGCTCTTCGTCTACAAGGCTTACAAGGAGACTGATGATTCGCCTTCTGGGGCCATCAAACGCGACTAAAGCTGTTCCTTAGGGGGTTGGGTTAGGGGGGAATGGGGATAAGAGGCGTTAATTATTTGGCAATCAAGTAGATCGCATCCGTAACGTCGTCTTTAGAAATTAACAGTTTGTTTCCAAATTAAATTCAAACTAAATGTTGTTGATAAATTAAAATTGATGACGTTTTTGAATTCCATTTTCGATTAGGTAAATTTCTAGTTCGACTTGAGTTTAAAACTCCTTGAACATTTAGGCGTGATATCTGCTTAATTGAAATTGTACCCTTATTTAGATAATTAGCTTTGTTTATTACGTTAATCTCTGTCTTAGAATTTCTCAGACGATATTGAATTATAATTATTGATTTATGGTTAATAAAGTTTCGACCTTGTGTCATCTGCCTAATTACAGTAAATCAGGGTAATCAAATAAAATATTGATTATTATTCAAATCTTGGCCATATATAATAATCATAAAACTAGCATTTTAAATAGTTAAAATAATCGTTCGATCGAATCTGATGGATCGTGGGGAACATTCTACTTGATTGCTCGAAAATTAATGACAAACTTTTGCTGTAAATATTTCTAAAGTTGGTCGCGACGAGACCGCACTTCGGCAAACTTTTGTATCGCAAAATCAGTATTTGATAGAACTAAAAAATAATTATTGGTGTATATAAAAGTAATTGTTTAAAACGGAAACTAATTAGGACGTTGTAGAATGTCAATTATTTGGACGATAGATTTTAGAAAAAAAAATAATAAATGAATTTGAGTGGAACGTTGGTCTTCATTTCGTGCGCAATCGCCTGGAACTTCCTTTTCGAATTGCAACCGAGCTGTGAGACACAAATTTTGGTAAGTCTTGATTTTGAGATCATTAAATCTGAGATCAATTTCGATGTGGCTCATAATCACTTGTCGCTCAAATTGTTTGGTGAAGATAATTAAATATTTTTAGAACCTATTTTGTTCCTCCATTTTCGTTTTTTTCAAAATTTGGTAGATCCGATTGTGGAGTACCTTGCGTCACTAAGTGATCGTTTAGCAACGTCCTAATTTTATATTCCGTTCAAATTGTTCTTCTGGGGGCTTCATATACTTATGGCTTGTTTTGTGTTTGCAGCGAAACTTCCCATCTATGTCCGCGTCAACCGACTCAAAGCTGAGAGAGACGATGTCTTACGCGCTTTTGTGGACGAGGGATTTGAAAAAGTGGAATACGATAGAACAGTATCGTACGAAACGTAAGTTCGGCTCATTCCTCCCCAGAAAATATCCCAGGATCTATAGTTTAATCTGTAAATCTGATGCGCTCGACGACCTTTTTGGAACTTGGATTTCTTAATCGAGCGATTTGTTTTTATTTTACAGATTTTTGAATATGGTTTCTAATCTGAGCCGACACCAGTTTGTCCGCGACCTCCATGTACCGGATCTGTACATCTTCCACGCCACGTCCAACGTCAGCAAGCTGGAAATGGTTTCCAATGCCATCATTATCGTGCAAAACAAGGTAACTTATTTTATAATTGTTTACAATGAAATTCGGAATACAATTCAAAAAGTAAATCCCAATTTCTATTTTGAAAATTCAAGACATACTCGCTCGAGGTTGGTTTTCCAAGTTCAACATTATTTTTTGGCGACTGTCAGGAATCGAACCAGGGACAGTCACGTAACCAAGTCACGACTTGGTTACGTCCCGGATGGTTTGATTCCCGCCACGGCCCCATTTATTTCATCTTGGGGCACCGATGACCGATGAAAATGTTTCGTTCTGATGCTAGTGCAACAGTTGCTTACAATCGAAATAAATTAAAAAATTGTAATTATTAAAATTAAAACTTTTCTTATGTTTAGGCGAGCTGTTTTCCTCCTATGCTGCTGAATCCTCCTCCGGACAGTGTGGTGATGGACGCGTGCGCGGCGCCAGGCATGAAGACCACCTATTTGGCCTCCTTGATGAGGAACGAAGGGTTAGTGCCCATCTTCTCTTATCAATCGATAATCACTGCTTAAGAATAATTTCATAGTTTGAGTAAAACGTGTTGCGGTGATTTTAAATGCAAGATGCAATCTCGTCTCTGCAAGAAAGCGATTGAATAGTGTTTCAAAAAAATTGGTCCTGTTGTTGAACAACAAATTCTGAAGTGTGCCGTGATCGCGGGTTCAATTCCCGGACGAGAGGCTTGATGTTTATGGCGAAATTTCTGTACGCGACGCCTTCCTCGATAATGCGAGTGTAAATCAGGTGTTGACGTCACTGAGGCGGGGGGGAGAGTCACTGACGTCACACCTCATTGACGAGGAAGAAATGAGGTGTCGAACTGATGAAGCAATTAAAAGGATCTGATCTGATTGGTGCTGCCCTCTGGTGGCGGGCGAGAATGTCGATGCTGCCCCGTGTTGGCAGGCAATCACATTAAAGTCGCCCTCGCTTGCTCTCAAATTTCCTCTTGACGATTTGACGTTTCTAGATTTTTTTTAAATATTCTGTTGACTGTTGGCTAGTGACCCAGTGGCAGAATGCGTGTGTGTCGACACGACACATGTTTGAATCGGTTTCACCGATGACAGTCTCTTTGTTATGAAACACGGAACGGTTGCCGTAACAACGCGACAGTTTTTGACCGGGACACGCTTTACGCCGCAGCTAATGGCCATCCGCCCACCCACTATATTGCAGTTGGGGGTGCGTTGGCGAGATTAGCGATCCGTTAGCGAGAGAGAGAGAGAAACTGCTTCTGTTATTCCCCGTAATTAATGAGGTCGCTGTGTGGATTCGTGCCAAAAATCAGGGGATGGGGATGGGGAGGGAGGCGAATGAGTGTCCTTGTCGCGTCATTTTTTAGTCGCGGGGAAACAACCGTGGCTGAGTTCTCTCGATGACTGCTCTTTTGTTCCGAGAGTGGACTGTCCGCGGATTTCCCCCTCGATCATTTCTCGTTTGTTCTCAGTTTTATTTATTTTTTGTTATCGAGGCAGTGTCATTATCTCGTCTAATCTTAAAAATAAAGTCCCCAAAGAGGACGTCCCACAGACTATTTCTTTTATTGCTGAAAATTGAAGCCACCCCCATTGTTGTCCTCTCGCGTCGACTTCTTTGCGTGACAGTGGTTGATGTGTTTCTGAGCGATGACGGGGTCCGCGGGATGTGTCCACCTCCCAGACCGAAATTCGGGCACGGATTGGACGAGGTCATCCGTTGATATTGACAAGGAAATAGATCTGTTCGGTGACCTTCGTGTGTGTATCTGTTGTAGTTGGGGTGAGGAGGAGGACTGACCACCTCCTCCCCGGTCACCGTTTAGGCGTAGTGAGAGGAAAAAATAGACGAAACCATCTGCTCATCGGAATGGACAATGCGCCCGGTCATTTTAATAAATGATGGCATTTCCTTCTCTCGGCACTTGATGATGGCCAAGTTTGCTTCGCTCGAGTCGAAAAAGAGATCCTGGTTAACTTGCTCGGTTGTATGCTGACTCGAGTCATCACACAACCGAGATTAGTACTTCAATGAAATAAAAACATTTAGCTGAAAATGTTAATTTAATATTGTGTGGCTCAGAATATTCGTTCACTAGATCAGTGCATCGAAAAGAAATGTTGCTCTCAATTTATCGTAACAATCATCAATTGTTTTCAAGTCATTATTTTTAAACAATTATTTTTTTCTGCTTTTACAATATAATTTTTTAAAAAATTATGTCCACATTTCATATTTTTTAAGCTAGAGTTTTTGCTTGAAATCAAAAACGAAGACACTAAAGTTAGGTCATCTACCGGCATTTAGGGGATGATTAAGAAGCGATACGTAGTTGGTTTGGAGGATTGTGTTGGTGGTGACGACGGTTCCGGGTTCGATTCCCGTCTGGTACCAAAATCAAATCTGTGCTCAAGTTATTTTTTTTTGTTCTCCTCGCCAGACGCTTATATGCCAACGACATGAGCAAGGAGCGAGCTGACACCATGCGAGTTGTTCTTTCCAATGCCAACGTCAGCTGCGCGACGGTTTCTGTCAGGAATTTCACCAGCATCGATTCCAAAGAGGAACCCTATTGTCATGTCCAGTACATTCTCGTCGATCCTTCCTGTTCCGGATCGGGTAAGTTTAAAACCATGCCCTCCTTCCTCATCAGCATTTTTTTAAACCTAAGATCCTCGATGACTTAAAATGTATTTTAATTTTTTGAATAGGGAACGTTAAAGACATGCAGTTGAACAATGTTAGCGCCGACGAGATGGAGAAGACTGACCGACTGACCAATCTGTCCACCATGCTTCGGAGTGTCCTGTTTCACGCCTTAAGATTTCCGCTGGTCCAGAGGGTGGTCTACTCCACCTGTTCGGTACGTTCGCGGCATGGCCTTACTGGTAAAAATATTGTCCCCAATTTTCTCGGGTCACAATTTCTAATAGAGCTCTCTCAATTTCTATTTCAGATCTATCCAATTGAAAATGAGATGGTGGTAGCGGACGCGCTGACCAAGTTCAGCGACACCTTCGAGCTGGAGGAGCCGCCGGATCTGCCTTTCCGCACCGCCAACAAGCGTTATCTCAAGATGTCCCCCGAAAATGATCTGACCAACGGTTTCTTCGTGGCCATCCTGCAGAGGAAGGAAATGGACGGTGATCAGTCGGCTGCAGAAGGAGAGGTTGATCAGGAAGAGGAGGAGGTTGTGATCACTGAGCAGGAATCTCCGGACATGTCCAGAAAAAGCAGGAAGCGCAAGCGACGGAAGGAGAAGGACGGTGGTCAGTCGGCCACGGAAGGAGAGGAGGAGGTTGTGGCCACTGAACAGGGATCTCCGGACAGGTCAAGAAAAAGTAAGAAGCACAAGCGACGGAAGAAGGACGATGGTCAGTCGGCCACTGAAGGAGAGGAGGAGGAGGAGGTTGTGTCCACTGAGCAGGGATCCCAGGATGTGTCTTCTCGAAAAAGTAAGAAGCGGAAGGAGGAGAATGGTCAGTCGGTTGAGGAAGAGGAGGAGGTTGTGGCCACTGAGCAGGAATCCCAGGATGTGTCTTCTCGAAAAAGTAAGAAGCACAAGCAACTGAAGGAGAAGGAGACTGGTCAGTCGGTTGAGGAGGAGGAGGAGGTTGTGGCCACTGAGCAGGAATCCCAGGATGTGTCTTCTCGAAAAAGTAAGAAGCACAAGCAGCTGAAAGAAAAGGAGAATGGTCAGTTGGTTCAGGAAGGAGAGGAAGAGGAGGAGGAGGTTGTGGCCACTGAGCAGGAATCCCAGGATGTGTCTTCTCGAAAAAGTAAGAAGCACAAGCAGCTGAAAGAAAAGGAGAATGGTCAGTTGGTTCAGGAAGGAGAGGAAGAGGAGGAGGAGGTTGTGGCCACTGAGCAGGGATCCCAGGACGAGTCTTCTCGAAAAAGTAAGAAGCACAAGCAGCGGAAGGAGAATGAGAATGGTCAGTCGGTTGCGGAAGGAGAGGAAGAGGATAAGGTTGTGACCACTGAGCAGGGATCTCTGGAAACGTCTTCTAAAAAAAGTAAGAAACACAAGCAGAGGAAGGAGAAGGACGTTGATCAGTCTGCCGTGGAAGGAGAGAAGGAGGAGGAGGTTGTGTCCACTGAGCAGAAATCTCTGGAAACGTCTTCGCGAAAAAGTAAGAAGCACAAACTGCATTCAACCGATCTGAAACAAGACGAAAATGGTGACGCGAAAATGTCGAAAAAGAAGAAAAATACAGAGTAAGGGCAATTGTCAGCTACCAGTTGACACAAATTTGTGGGAAGTTAAAATTTGCTGATTGTGAAAGATTGTGTTGGAGTTGCAAAAATAATTAATGAAGTTTAAATTATTTTTAAAGATCACGAACTGCATGTTGTACGGTTTATAAGGTTGACTACGAAAATGACGACCAACATTCTACTCAATTGTTTGTCATGATTTGTCAATAAAAACGTTTTCGATAAATCGAGTGAGAGATCATTTTCTTACGTGATCTGGATTACCAGCTATAATTTTATCTTTCGACTAATTCAAGTTTTAAAAATGTCGTTATAGATTTATAAACACCAAAATTGAATCTTGAAAATTTGCGATTAATTCGTTTCCAATTGAGGTGTGGACAATTTTTCAGACGACTTTGATTATTATGCTGCAACCCCGTGATTGTTCTTGTATCGCGTGATCTCTGGTCATTATACCTGGTGCAAAACGTCTCTTTGATGGGTGGAAAAAGCCAGGCGCGATTGACCTCCATATTAGCAGTCAATAACCTTTATCAATAAGTAGCGCCACCTGGCACGAAACGGACACGTTGAACGTGTCATGTTGGTGAACATGGTGATTGGCTCACATTTCTAAGCTTTGAAGCGAGAGACAATCCTCAGAATCTGTTTCCGGTTCATGACGTTCACAAATTCCAACAGGATAGCTCAGTTTACATGTTTCTTATTTTTAAAAGTGGTTGTACATCTATTTTGAATTGATGGAATTTCTTTATAGAAATGAGAAACCAAATTAAGAATTTTCTATTAAATAGTCTCGGGAGATGTTAGGTAAATTCATTTGTTATGATTTTAACTAAGCCACCTCTGAACAAAATTTGGAGCGAAAGCTGCAGGGGATCGCCACTAAGAAGTTAGGACTCCTGGATTTTTCCCAGAATTCAACGAACCTCCTTGCCAAACCACTAAGGCTACTTGTGGGGTTGGTTTCGCAATAACTTGTTATTTTATTTCGTATAGTACGAGAATCGAACCAACGACTCGGTCACACTGAAATAGGATAACATGATTATTTTTTTTTAAAAACTGACAACCTCGACCAAATTTGAACCCCAATCTCTCTTATCACATCGAAAATTTCAGTCTCTTAAATCACAGCACAGAAAACTCGTTTCCTTAATTTTCAAATTGGCATTATAAAAAAAATCATGTGATTGCTCAAAATTCGTTATCGATAAGTTCGGTTGAGCTCATTAAAGGCGAAGTGGCGAACAGACAGCGCAGTGAGTGGTCCTGCTGAAGGTCACCTATTTTGCAGACAGATCTCCGAAAATACCAATTTGTTTATCAGATCGGCGCAAGCACAATTGAACGAGCAATGGCGCGTAAATTTATCCAATTAATGCAGAAGTGGAGTGAAGCCTCCTCATCCTCCCCACTCCACATCAAGATTGCGTTGACGCCGACCTACAAATGTATTGTGGTGGCCAACAGGAAAACATGAAACGCAGGCTGGTGCCAATTTGCGACCAATCAATGCTACTTCATAATTCATAAATCGAAAAAGGACAAGGGGTTAATTAGATAGCGGAGGAGTGACCAATTGGAGAGGAGGAAATGAGCCGATTGGGTAACTGACCAATTCTAAATCACTGTCTCGATAACATATCGTTAACTAAAAAAAACATGCGCATAATTCTAATAATTATATTGAATTTGATTGCAATCGATTTTTTGATTCGCCGAATCGAATGTATTCAAGTTTTCATGTTATGTCCATGAGGTGCATTGCGGTACAGCACCGGGGGGAGCTTTTGAAAAAGATCACGCGCTTATCGAAATTGAAAACTTTCTGAAAGTTTCTTATCTTTTTTTAATCCGTCTGCCTTGGCGCTTACTTAAGAACAGCTTAACGAAATTAAATAAAATCTGAACTATAGATAGTTCCGCAAATTTGTAGTCGAGTGCAACTTAATTCAGATCTCGATGTTGCGTATTTCTCGAGATATAAACCGTTGAAGTTTTTAAGCATTGCCATTGAAAAAGGAAAATTCCAAAATGGCGTTGTCGTCGCTCTCACGTGCTGCCAGTGATGCCAGTCACATTTTCCACATTAGATCCCCAATTTATAATCATTATTCAATTAAAGATAATTCAAAGGAAGAAAATACACTTACGTTATGAAGAGATTATATATTTAAATTGTGAAACATTTGGGAATCCTAATATTGTATTTTTTTTAAAAACAGCACGTGTCGCGTCACCATTGCCATGACGTCATAACACGTGACGAATCTCCAACTCCAGCGTTCTCTGATCTAATGGCTCACAGTAGTTATAAAAGTATCTGATACCAATGTATCTTAATATATGACGTCACAAAATAATCGAGTGATTGTCCTATTTAGCACATTGGCACATTTCATTTTAACGTAAATAGAAATTGAGAACGGCGGGGAACATTTGAAATAACGTTCTGAATTCATGACGGGCGCGTCTTGAAGTTGACGTGTTACAACATGTACTCGGAATGAGGGAAAGAAAATAATCCCCCTCAATGAAAACACGCAACTCTGGGCTTTCGCAATTACTGTGTCGCGATTTGCTATTCATTTGCATTTTTTCTCTCCACTTCTATCATTAGCGCGAAGAACGCATTTAATATTTGTCGGCCTTTCGTGTTCCGACGCTGTTGACTCCATTTCCCAAATTGCATCGCGCTCCGCTCGCACGAACCCACACCCCCCTAACCCCACCCCTAAACGTCCCCCCTTTC
>JAQGBY010005232.1:0-15013 GCA_034698785.1 Mycogona germanica | reverse complement strand
TGAGAGAAGCGGGTGAAGGTAAGTGTCGACTGCTATTCGCGCGCACGTTCAAACGGCGCTTTTTGAAACGTGACATATGAATAATTCGTTGTGCTGTGCACTAATTTGAAATGTCATTTGTTGTTTGTAACTCGAAGTTTGAGTGACATTAAAAATGAAATATCTTCCTGCAGGTGAATTAATCCTTGAATTATATTGATGGCTGACATCATTCGTATTGCTATCACAAAATTATGGTTGGATAGTTACAATTTTCACAAATAAAATTCGTAACCCTCCACTTTTCTCTTGATAACGAAACTACTTTTTAAACCCGGGCGGAGTTCGATTCCCAGCTCTTTCTCTCGTTTAGTTGATTTATCCGGGATATTGTTCAAAGGAATAGTGCTTGATTTTACCAAATACCTGTGCCTTGAAGAAATAGCGTTGCCATTAAAAAAAATTAAATAATAGGAAATTCGAGGAAAATGAAATTCCTGACAATTTGTTTGAAGTTAGCGCCTTCATGTTTTTTCAGGGCATTGTCGTATACTTGGAGTAGGATCAAATCTACGAAGTCCTCTGTGGTTGTAATGATATGTACTGTGTGGATTAGATACTTCTCCAAGAGAACGACCATACTAAACAATTATATACTTACAAACACAATATCTTTTTATGAATTCACATTTTAAATTCGTATTTAAAACGAAATTCAATTCAATGCAATTTAATAGTATACAGTTCGATAATAAAAATAAGAGTGTCATAAAGATAAAATGACTTTAAAGTCGCTTTATCAACCCCACTCTTAAAAGTCGATGGAATCATAATCAATCTAAAAAATTTATTTACGTTCTTTAACATTCAAATTTGGCGCGTTTACCACACGAGGAATTTCCACGATTAAACATTTCATGTGCAACTGCGCGAATTCATTTACGTTTCGGCTTTCCAAATATCATTGGAATTAATTCTATTGATATTTATAACTTTACCTAATATACACTTTAATAAATTATTAATTCGTCATTTGAATTATTTCATAATTTCTAAAGCTTATCATATAAATTCCGCTTAAAATAAATTTATAGTATACACATGTCGGCACTATCTCGATGGATGCTGAGTGCGTCAAATTAAAAGCCTGTTTCGTCTCGTCTTACTCAGTATTGCGTTACTATGCTACCCAAAATCTTAACCAACCCATATTCAATCTAGATCAGACATTCGTAAAAAAAAGCTAAACATTCACAAAGCAACGTCAGAAATGGCTAATATTGAGCGCGTTTTGAAATTCTCATTACACTAATGTTCGTGTATGGGTGAGTTAGATTAAAAGATTACCGCGTACGCCTCTATCCAGATTATATATTCCGTGTGAACTACCCGACATCCATCTTTGTTTTTCTATGGGAATAATGTGCTTGATCGCCGTCACCGAACCCCACGAAAACCGAAGAATACTACAATTAATATTCAAGTGATGGGGACGAGTGCATCGAAATAATTTATCGGAACTACACTCGAGTGAATATCCGTGCTGCGTAGGGGCTAGTGAGACTCGACGAATGTAGAGAACAAGGATATCAAAATTGACAACCCGCCGCACCTAACTGATGGCCTGCAGTGTCGAATTGGAGCTGGCCAAAAACGGTAAGGACTAGAGTCACCTCTTTCTTGTTGCCAGCACTGTCGCGCCACCTAGCGGGAGTGGCCGACGCCCGCGCGTGCTTTTCAAATAGCAAGCGCCAGTTATTGCTAACTCCCGCTAGGCGCGCATCCAGTCGTAACTGGGGTGAGCGCAGTCTCTGCGAAGTCAGGAAGTGAAACTATGCGATATTTTATCAATCAATGTATTGATTGGGGAATTCCGTTTTGATCTGTCTTTGTCAGATACTGAAAAAAGGGAAAGTGTTACTGCCCAATTTAAAAAATGATAACGTATCGCATCTGCTCGTCTCTCGACTATACTGATCTACTCTGTACTTCTGACTGCGGGGACCGGATATTGGGTTCTTAAATTCAGAATACCATTTACCAAATATTGTTGATTGACAATTCAATTCAAACAATTCTGAATTCTGTGCTTTCCTTTCCTCACAGTACAAACCACCGCACCAGACCCGCACTGAGCTATTTCATCCACCACATGACCCGCATGCTCAAGAATCCTCCGCACCTGCATCCACGTCCCATTAGCCGCACAGCCCGTCCCATTAGACGCACCCGAGTGTTTATAAATTTATGTCCATCTGGCGATGAGATTCGAAGCAAGAAATCTCAGACTACTGAGAGACTGCGATCTTGACATTCAGGGCTGATTGGATGAAAATGGAACACCAAGAGTACATTATCGAATCCTTGACGCCTGAGAAGATATTTTTAAAATTTCCAATCAACTGTCACCCGCACTACAGACGTTCTGTACCCCTCATGGTGCTTAGGCACTATGCGAAGGGCACGTCCAGTACCACGGAATTGAAATTTTTGAGAGCCCGCGCCGGGAATTGAACCAGGGACCACCGAGCCACAGTCAGTCGCAATAGCGACTGGGCTATCAAAGACAGTTTAAAAATCTGAAGAGTTGCACTTGTGACTGGATTTTCAAATAATCCAGTTTTTACGAAGGTAGAAACCAGTTAAGATTTCGTACCAAAATAATTAATTTCAACATTTCGAGACGTTTAAGTAAGCAGTGTTCGAAATAATTAGGTTTATTTAGTTCTGCTACATTGAAGTGGATGATATTTTTATTCGATATCATTTTTCTCGATTGGGCGTTAACTGGATTTTAGAGTAGAGGAGCTTCAGAAGTAATTCACCAATGCACCATAACTTCCAAATCTTGCCAAACTTGGTTACTTGGAATTTTGTTTTACTATGCACTCTCATAAATACGCCGTTGCCTTGGTTATCTTCACATGGGAGTGGGTTGTCTAGAGATGGGTGTGACGGATTTACCATTTTTCGGAAACCTACATTTTTAAAAGGGTGGGGTGTATTTCGTTACAAAAATACTGTAATAATAGGGGAGGCGCTGTATTTCATTGAAGGGCGTTGCTTCTCCAAAATGAGCGATGAGAATCTTGCAGTGAAGGACAAGAAACAACTGCTTAGAACCTAAAAGTCGTGAAGCTAGCTTCGCGACTTTTGCGGACTTTTAAATATTTTCTTTCGATTCAGGTTTTTTTTTTAAATGTCCTCTGCCGTTGAAATGATTCTTTTCTAATGGAATGTTCGTTTGTTTGTTTTATCAGGCGCCATGGTTCGCGAGAAACGAGGAACTTTGGGATGTATCATGCGACTGAAGCGACGGATAAGTCACAGTTTCGGCAGAATGTGTGAGTTCTGTTAATTTGTTCATGACTTGTTTGATTTGGACAAGATGAATGACGAGCCAACTCCATATTTGTTTTTCGTTCTCAATTGCTAATGCTAATCTGAGATATGATTGCCCTTCAAGTTACAAATCGGTATTTGCAAATAATAAACTGATATTAAAATTGGGAATTGTGTTTATTGAAAGGTAAAGAACTTGCTCAATATTGAGTCGGTCTCTCAAAGTCATTGCAACAGCGAAGTACCGTCATCGTGAACACAGGAAACGCGCGTTAATCTTTAATCGCGCATTGCTGGTTGGATCATTTGTTGTCCGGGTGATCTCGGGGCTTAGCCTAATTCACCAGAAGATTATCGGCGTATATGAGCGGGTTTATCTAAATTGACTATTCCGTACAACTCGTAAGGAACTCGCACATTCATTCAGATGATACTGTAGATTCGAGTTGGTCGAATCGACATGTAACTAGGAGCCGGAATTTAAGGTTTTCATCTGTTGACACCTTTTGATGCAGTGTCATCAAGTCGAATCGGATAACCAAATCGAGATTTTACTGCACAATGTTGAAAATTGAAATGGGTTATCCCTAAATCCGTATGTCAAGGTTTTGGCACATAAGAATATTTTGATTTTAAGAGCATTGCTATAAGCACCTAAAAATCCGGTTTCTAGTAATAACTATGCTGGGTTTTAATCTAGATTGATTGGCTCATCGTGTTGATCAGATTCGAATAACAGATCGTCATCTTTCGCCATTCTGATGCCCACTGTTCTTCGAAACGTATCTTAACTGAACGAGAGATAGCTTTTTCTTTTCGAATCTGGTGTTCGAATTTACTCGATTATTTTTTTCAGAATACGAAGTACGATTTGTTTGTTCGTTATTATTCATGATCTAGACTCAACAAGCAATCAAATACAGATACAGGATTTCCGCCAACTTATTATTAAAACGACAAATTTTGTTTTTACCGTAATCAAGTTTTAAATTCCAGAGTTTGGCGTTGCTATTGAATTGTGAGGAATTTAATTTCTTAATTAACAAATGTGGTTATTTTATTTTAGCAGTATCCAGAGAAGATATCATACCAGTATCCGACCAAGAAAATGAGGTAAGGTGATCCAACATAATCTGGTCTTTAGTCGATTTTCAATGCGAACTGATTCCTGGCGCTTTATTAGACTATCTTAGAAAGTGTTGTTCAACTTCTAATTGTGATTTCAATTATTCAAAAGTCATTATTAATTATCTCTGGTTTTTGTGTTTAATAACGAATACGCTTTCATTCGTTATTAACTTGATATTTATCTCGGTGTGCTCTTTGTTTTTTTAAATGTATAATTTAGCGATTTTTTGTTTAGTTTGTAGACACTAGTGTGAAATATCTGAATTTCTCAAGTCATCCGATCAAATCTTTTATTTATTTTTCGGTTCAAATTTCTGATAATTTTTAGATTCGATTATTGCAAGATCAAATTATCGCAGGCCGGCGTTGACTTTCAGATCTGAATATTGAGTTGCCAACTGAACAAAAAACAGTGCCCACCGAAGATTATTTAAGATAATTTACCCGAGACGGTGAAAAGTAAAATTCAAGAATTGATTTTTCCCAACTGAGAAATAAGTTCAGAGCTATTTGATACGAATTTTTCAGAATGTACGTCGTAGTACGGATGTGCTAGTTGAGTTTCAGTTTTCGAGGGGATAGGCCAATTGTTATGAGGGGGTACTCGTTAGGAGAGACCACTTTGGCTACTTTGTCATTCGGAGCTCGGGGAAATGGCCTCGGCAGCTGCGCCAAATTTGTTCCCGTCATCGTTTTGGGAAGCATATTTTTACTGTCGTTTTTATCGGCCACGGGAAGCCGTAAGTGGGCGTTGTGCCAAAAAGCTTTCTCCTTCCGCCCATAAAACGTTGATTACGGCCAACGCTAGAGATCCCCGACAACCCAACTTAAGAGTCACTCGGTGTAACGTCTCTCTCTCGTCAGGGGCCGCTGCATTGTACGTGCTTTAACCGGTGATTTCGAATTACATTCTATTAGAATCGATACCGATTAGCCCCATTTCTGAAGGAAACGCAGACTCGAATCGATAAGGAAGTCCTGACGCTTCACTACAGTTCTTTTAACCTTGGCAGAAATATTTTTCCAAATAATATGATTCTTGGACATGACAGAAATTCAGTGTGGGGTACATGGATTGGTTTTAATGATTTGTAAACCGAACGCAAATATATTCTGTTTGTCTTGATCTCTGAAGTGATTTTCAAAATGGTCACCTCACCAAAAAATAGTTATTTTTCATTCTTCAAATTTGAATTTCCCCTAATAACTCCAGATGAAATCTAAAATCTGAAATTTACTGACAGCAACCCAATAATTCTCTCGATTTAGAATGTGGCTGTGACGATGGTGATTCGGAATGGCTATTCCTATGACTTTCTAGATGTGCTGTCCATCGACAAAGAGCCCAATGGAAACATTCCGTCTACCGAGATGGTAATCGCCGATAACGCCCCACCTAACGACGACACCCGAAATAACGAGCCCATTACTGCTGGTACGTTTCGTGGGGAAAAAATGCCACATTTCTCTAGTCGCTGTCATGGACATCTAAAAACTGGACGCTCGCGTGACCCTCTTTCCAGACATGGGCAACCAGCAATCGGACGAACAGCATCCACAAGATCTACCTCAGAAGGTGGCCAGCAAGGCCAACAAGCCGGACCTGGTCCGACGCCAACACTCGGACAGCGACGGTCCGGCCAGGGAGAGCCAGATTGTCAGCGATCCCTCCGTGGTGCAGTTGCGTCAGATCAAACCACCCCGTCCCAAGTCGGAGTGCATGCTGCTGGAGGGCACGGCCAGATCCCACCGCTTCTCAGCGTTCCGAGTAAGCATGAATTCAAATACTGCGCAGGTCTGTCACCGATGTGTCCATGTGACATGTGAGATGGAGCAATCCCAAGTTTAAATGAATGAACGCTTTAATTGTTATCGCTTATATAACGATATTAATTGTTATCGCTTATAGGAGGGAGCTCAGTTTAAGGTTGCTGCTCAGAATTCTAAAGGGGGATTGTAATGTTGATATCGGGGACTCTGGATGTGGCCAGCTCCTAATAGAAGTAGAAGAAGGGGCCACACAGAATGGTGAACGAGCTTCAATGTACATTTGCGTCATATTTTAACTCCTATTTCCCTAGAGTGTGTAGACAGTGGAATGGTCTGACAGAGCCTCAAATCCAGAGCCTTTTAAAATAAATCCATTTCTGTCCCCAACTGGTCTTTCGACCCCCGCCATAGACCCCTCTCTTGGGGGCTGCTTGCGGGTAAAATTTGTAATTGTAATATTAACGCTTTAATTTACTGCCACGTGGTAGTCTCAGGAGGTTACATCAGTTGTTGGAGCTTACAAATTTATTTATATTCACTCTATACAAAATCTAAACTTCGTTAGAAATTCTAGCAGGAATTTTTGCACAAATAAAATAATGAAAGAACGGTATGGAATTGTGACATAGAGTATGTCGTTCTGTTTGTTAAATTGCCACAGCTGTACTTCAATTTCATGAAACAGTGACACAACTTGTTGTGATTCGTTTGCGGAAGCAGCTTCCCAGAACAAAACTATTTTTGGTTGTTTGTTTGCTTATGGTGTTTTGTTGTGCGTTGTAGGAAATGCGTTGGTGAGAGTGTACACTGTATTGTTTGTCAGACAGTGACGTATGACTCATAGGTCTCGCTAACAGAATTGCTGTTTTGTATGGTAAACAGGGTGCCTCGCCGTTTGGCAAAACGGACACGTACGTGAAGCTGGAGAAACTGGGCGAAGGTAGCTACGCGACCGTCTTCAAAGGGATTAGCAACCTCAACAACAAGTTGGTGGCTCTCAAAGAGATCAGGCTGCAGGAGGAGGAGGGGACACCGTTCACTGCCATTAGAGAAGGCGAGTCTGTTCGTATCATCACTAGATGACGTTGCTATCGACTACTATTGCATAAATTGTGAACGACCGGTCGTAGTTCAGTTTGTGGTGGTTCTCGGCGCGGGCTCTCATTATTTTCGATATCGCGGTTTATTGGTAAAAATTTGATGAAGCACCGAAAAGTGGTTTATAATCGAGAAAACTAAAAAAATTAAAAGGGGGGCAATTCTGGACTTCAGTTTTAATTTTTCTGTTTGAATGAAATGTAATTATCTTATTTGGTCTTTTTCTCATAACCAGCCTCATTACTCAAGGAGCTGAGGCACTCCAACGTCGTCACGCTCCACGATATCATTCATACCAAGGAAACTCTCACCTTCGTGTTTGAATTTGTGGTAAGCTAATTCGTTTTCTATTAATATTTCCATTAATACGATAACAGTTGTACTGAATTAATTATTCCAAATTTTTGGAACATTTTGATTTCGCTTCGGAAAACAAAATTTACTGTGTTAAGCACGAAATCGCTTTGTTTACCCTAAACAATTCCGAATGTTTTTTATTTATTTCACAGAATACAGATCTAAGTCAATATTTAGAAAAGCATGGCGGGGGACTTCACCCTACCAATGTGAAGGTAAGCAATTGATTAGATATAATGTTTCCTCTATTCCAAATTTGATGTTGTGTTTGGAAACAAATCTTTATTGAAATCTACGTGTGAAAAAATTTGAAAGTAGACGTAAGTCTTTTAGAAGTTGCTTCTTGGGTTAATCTGTTCGCCATGTTTCTTTTCCCCAGCTATTTTTCTTCCAATTAATTAGGGGACTTGCCTTTATCCATGAAAAAAAGATCTTGCACAGGTAATAATACTATTAGAAAATATTGATTATTATTTTCAATCGGTACATTTTTTATCGATTATCTCAAACGCTTATTGAACGCACTTTCAGAGATTTGAAACCTCAGAACTTATTGATCAGCGAGATTGGAGAACTGAAGTTGGCAGATTTCGGTAAGTGTTACAAATTTCTTTTCTTGTTTGAACCTTGGTTAATGAAATGTTGTGTTGGTATGCACTCTCGAATTACAATTAAGGTGTTTAATGCGAGAGCTTTTGTATCATTTGCTACAAATTTTCTTTCACAAACTCATTTAGTTAATGATCCACATAAATGCTGTTTGTACAAAATTTATTAAAAACATTTTACCGGTTTGACAAAGTTTGAAGATCTGTTAAAAGCAAAGATCATGTTTGTCATAACATCCTGCGTTGGACATGATTTCAATGGTTCAATGGTCTCAATGGTCATCTTTGGTGGAATCTTTTTAGGATTAGCTCGGGCCAAGTCTGTTCCCAGCCGAACGTACTCCCACGAGGTGGTCACTCTCTGGTATCGCCCTCCCGATGTGCTCATGGGTTCAACCGACTATTCCACCTCGCTGGACATGTGGTAAATTGAAAAAATAATTGCCATCTTTCTGTTGAAGCTTATTTGTATGCTGGAGCACTTTGTGATTCTCTTCATGACTGCATCAGTTGGTTTGGGTTAACCCGAACGTTTATTTTTTTGTATTCCTTCAACGTATTAATCGAGTGACGTCCTTGTATTCCCATTCTAGGGGCGTCGGATGCATATTTATCGAAATGATCACTGGGGCACCTGCCTTTCCGGGTATCAAGGACTCGTCGGATCAACTGAACAAAATTTGGAAGGTTCGTGTCCAATATTTCGGCGATTGGATATTTTCCCCGATAGATTCACTCGTTATTGACAGTTTCGAATTATGCTCGAATTAAATGGACTATTCAAATAAATCGCATGTTATTTGATGAACTGAATAAGGGAAAAACAATATCATACGAACAATGTCAAACAATTTCATCAGAAATCAACCCAGGTATTTCTTACTTACAGATGCTTTTTGTTTGTATTTTACCCAGGACAATCCTGGATAGCACCCGCACATCAATTTGATTCACAACCGTGTCTTTCTCATATTTACTAGGTTTTGGGGACGCCTACTGAGGAGACGTGGGAGGGTGTGACCAGATTTCAGAGCTACAAATTAGGTAATTGTGAACCGGAAATATCTCCTCCTGCAATGAAGCAACCATGCGTCATTATTCATTCTAATTTTATTTTTAAAAATTTATTTTATATCACTATTTAGTCAAGTTCGGCAATTACAAACCGCAGACGTTGGCTAATGCTTTCCCCAAGTTATCGACGATCCAGAATGCCGAGCGGATAGCCTCCGAGTTGCTTCAGGTAAATTCAAGATAGTTCCAGTTTATATCGGCAAATGTAGTGATGTGATAATCGTGACGCAAGTGTGTTCCCATAATTCTTTCATATAACTTAGTAGTCGGCTATAAGCTAAGACTCTTGTTTTCCAATCCTGGCTAACATGATTAATCTGATTTGCCTCATTCCAGGTTCAGCCGCGTCTCAGACTAAAGAGTGGCGAAAGTTTGAGGCATCCATATTTTGCAGATCTTCCTCCAAAGATCTACGACTTGCCTGACCGTAAGTTTGAGTAAAATATTTCGTCATAAACATCACCCAAAAACTGTCGCTGTTTTTGATATAAATTAACTGAAGATTTGGGATATTTAGAACTAGAATCTTTGTCAAGCTGCTTTCTTGTATGTTCGCAGAAGTGTCTATCTTCAATGTGCCTGGCTGTAAACTAATGCCCGAACAGCACAACCATCCCCTGTCTGTGATCCGTGCTGCGGCGAAATTACGCGACAAGAGGTGAGCCGACCGCCACCACACCAGGGGGCGCTCTCATTTCCCCCCTCTTCACTGTCGTCACTCGTCTACGTGCGCGGCTTTCATCAGTGTGTGTTTGAGAGCTACTCATGCCACCAACAGAACTCATCATCAAAGTATAATCGTCTCTGATCATCAAAGCACTGTCGCCTGTCAAACCCCCTCTCGTTCGTGTGTTTGTGGACTTCTTGCCTATAATAGACTGTGCCGACTGCCTCCGCGCTCTTGCCACCACCGACAACTCTGGCCTCAACTGTTTCCTGCGGGACTGCAGCCACGTTGCGTGTGAGTAAAACGGCGTGCTTCCAATTTGTGACTCACCCCTCATCCAACCAAAAGTAGCTGTACTCGTGCACCGAAGTGCTCGGTCCGGTATTTTTTGGGTAGAATGTGTGAGTTCTAGGACTATTTTTGTGGTCCAATTTCTTTCATTGAACTTAATATGCAGTATTTCAGGAATCGACCGATCAAGATTTCGATTAATTGGTGAATTAACCGACTATAGTTGAAGGCCTATTCGGACAAACCGGAAACTCGTGTGTGTAAACAATACGTTTTTGCGTTGGCGAGGATCCCGATGTCTTGAAGTCGTCCACCTAACCGCAAAACATAATTCGTTGCTGTACTTTGGAATGACGGCGGCACTTCCAGGAGTAACTATTTGTTATCTTAATCAGCATCACCAGCATTCCAAAAACAAAATATAGATTTTTCATAGACAATTGATTTTTTTTCGTAGTTCCGTTGGTTGGAGCGCTAACTGCTTTAGCTTGAGGTCTGGTGTTTTCGGATCCCAGCAACTTTGACAACAGCTGTGGAAAATATTTTGTATCTAATTTATTTTTGTTTATATATTTTTTGTTCTATTTTATCTAACAGGTAATTGCATTTTTCTAGCAATCTCGTTTGGCCAGGTGCGTTTTTTTAAACGGTTATTGATGACAGACTCTGGCGTCAAATCGATTTCTGGTTGCCGTTTTGACCTCAACTTTTTCTGCAAAACAATGGTTATGAATTCAGTTCGCATTATTTGCCAATAGTTACTCAAATATAGCGTAGGATAGGTACGAGACAGCACTTGGTTGACAATAACTCCTTTTAGAAATTAATAGGTGTTAATGCTGGAGAAGATATGCGATTGTTCCTAGCGAATGTCATTCACAATTACAATTTGTAATTTATTTCATTGGAAGGATTTGTTTCGTCGCAGCCAGTACTGCTCTCAATCCAGCCTACATAAAATAACTCCCAAAATCCATTTCCTTGTTCCATCCATCCATCAAGCTGTTCACAAAACCACAGGATAGTTTTTTTCTCCTCCATTTGAGAATTCAAAAGTCTCTTTTTGACATTATTTTTAAATATTGCACATTTACAGGCGCACAAATTGGACAAGAATTTCATAATTGGTTCGCATAATTATTTTTTATTCTCCTTAAACTTACTGACTTGCTAATGTTGGTTAATTAGAAGATCTGGGAAATCTTTTTTCAAATCCAGGAAGTCTCTTTTATCTCGCTAGATGGTTTCTTAGAAGGTGATTTCTCTCGCCAGAGGAATGAAAACATTGGCTTGCATTTTTGGTGAATCAATTGTGGGGAAATTAATTTTTAAAAATATCAAAATCACAAATGAGTTCTGTCACATGCTTACTATTTTTGCACAGCTTTTATAGGTGTTGCAGTTTCAGTGCTTCGCTAATATTTGAGAGAGAGAAAGAGGAATAATCAATACTTGATCTAATCTAGCGTTCTCGGTAGGTCTTTTAGAGTACAGGGTATTGAGATAATTTGATAAACTGCCGATAGTTTGTAGCCCTCACATGCATTTTTTGACTTCTCTGACGTCTGTGCTAATATATCAAAATTCATTGCCGTGAATTATTTTGGTAAAACGATTTTTCTCCTGACGAAACAAAAACCAAAAAGAAGGTGGTTTTGCCCAGTATTAGAGATTAAAGTCTTGGCGTGCTAGACTTTATTTTCGTAAGTAAAAAAAAAAGAAAAAATCCAACAGGTTGTGCACTATATATTATACAATGAATATAGCTTAGGTGTTGCGTCGTGTGTGGATTTAGTTTAACCGCTCCAGTGCACAATTCCAGATCCAACTTTAAATGGGTTTCGAGTCGATCTGTTAGGATTATTATTAGGAAAGCGAAGTGGATTGAGTTGCGGAGGTTTTTTGGAATTATGTAGAGATGTTTGGGGAGAAACCACAAGTAAATTGTAATAAGTTAGGTTGTTGGTTGAAGATGTTCTCAAATCCGGTGTCGGATTTTCCTTCGTTGGGAATGTGAGGGCCGAGTAGTGAATCAATTTTCTTGGTAGTAAACAGGTGGAAGAACTCTGTTCCAGTTCTGTCCTTGAATGCACTAAATTTATGTATTTTACAATTTGGAAAATCCGTCGCTGTTCTTTGAGAAGGCTACAGTGACTGTTGACTGGACACGATGGGAATGTAAAACTAGGAATAACAGGGATAAGTGAATGACCAATCCTGGTTAGGTATTTTCAGTGTGGTTGTGACGTTTAGTGACTGTAAAATCGGTGTTAGATCGTGTTAGTTATAGGCGAGTTGGCAGTTGTCTGACATTTAGAAATTACATTCCCCCAATTCGACAAACAGTTTGATTATAAAATATTTCCTACGATTTCTTCACCTGTTTTTTTTAAAATCATTTTCCAGCACACTAAGTAGGGTCTTAAGGTAATATAAGGAAGGCTAGTACGACTCGTCGTAGCCCAGTTGGTTTAGTGACTGACTGTGGTTTCGGCGGTCCCGGGTTCTATTCCCGGCGCGGGCTCTTGAAAATTTCGATCCCGGGGTACTGGTCGTTCCTCCTCGCACAGTGCCTAAGCACCATGAGGGGGACGTAACGCCTGTAGTGCGGTTGACTACAGTTGATGGAAACAAAAAAAAAGGTGCTGTTCTATCTTTATCGTTCAGGTGGAAGTTAATTAAGTAAAAAATGTTAACGTTATGCGGTTGATATGATGAAAGATGTCACATTAATTTACGAAAATATGAAATTCCAAGAGTGAATAAATATACCTTAACGAATTTTTATCTGTTCCCCGGTGTCAAATAAACGAGAGTTCACGACGGGAGTCGAACCCTGAACCTCCAAATTTCGAGTGAACGAAATTTTATCCAACTAGTCGCAGCGACACAAGAAATTTAAAATCTATATTCTAAATAAAATTATTCATATCAAAAATATAACTTATTCTGACGTGAGACGGCAAAGTGAAGCTGGGAACATATGTATTTAAAAGAAAGGGGAATTTTTTGAGAAGCGCTCAAATTGTGAATGTCAGAGAATTTGACCTTTATAATTTCGCTCAAAACCTGATATCTGGTTAGATCACAAGTGTTCCAGAAATGTAACAGGCGTTAGGGCAGATTTGTGTGGTTCTATTTCAATGGCACTGACGACGACAATAATGTTTTGTCCTGTGCGGATATTTATTTATTTTCACTCAGTGATATTAGATATTAACCTGGAAAATGTTTGTCTGTGTTTCACCGAGTCGTTTTGACAGAAGTTCGTTGGCGTATAGAACTCGATTTATTTATTCTATTTTTATTTTTTGTACATTCGCTTTTTTATTTTATTTATGTTAGTCGTTGTTTAGAATTTTCCCAGCTTTTTGTAAACATTCCACGCATTTCTTTAACTGACATTTGTAAGCGAAACCAGTTCAGATCACCAAAATTGCAACCTTAATTTTTAGTGAAAACTTTTTTTAAAAAAGTACTTCGCTGTTGCTTTATCAAATTGTTTGGTTAGTCATTTGACTACTGTACTTTTGACTACACATGTTCGTGACGTCACTCATAAAGAAATCTCCAAAATATTATTTTTTCTTATTGTAAATAATATTTCCATTTTTTACTTGCCAGCCTCAATTGTTAAGATACTGTTGTTTATTTTAAAAAAAATTAGGGAATAGATTATATAAAGAAAAAGGCATTTTTTGGGATCTTTTGTTAATTGAGCTGGTTGTATCTCACAATTTATCACATTGAAAGTGAGATATTAATTCTTCAAAGTCAGATCTTTATCCACTAACCTAAATGCATTCTTAAGAAACTTCTTCCAATGTCTGAAAACAAATTACTCAAAAATTTTCAAGTACTGTACACTGCTGTTTTAGTATACTGCTTGTAAATGTTTCTTAATTAACTGTTGGTTACTTCGATTATTCGATTTGATATTCAATCACCTTATGCATAAATGTTTACAGTAACGCATTTTTCAATTTAAAACATTTTTTCCAGTCATTTAATTGGTGTACAACATACGTACTGTACGATTATGCATTTTGTGATACCTTTGTTAGAAGTGGTACAGCGATTCCAGAATGTCATTTATTTATTATTATTTTTATATATATATAATATAACATTCTTTTTTGTAAGACCCCTATTATGTAGTCATGTATTTCAATCGCTCTAATGTTTTTTAGTGTCCCCCCTCGAGGCGGTGGATTTTTCATTTCTTGCTGAGGGGGAATCTACTGAGTCGGTCTATGCAAAAGACCTCGAGTGTATTCTCTTGTGTTTTTCCAACATGTACATTTTATATGTGAATTGAATCGAAATAATAATTGCGTGCGTGTTCTATCTTTTTTGCACAGAGTCGTGTGTGAATGTGCTGTAATAAATTTCTAGTGAACTCGAACAAGTTTTGTCTACAAGATTATCATTTCGGGTTTGGCACTTCCTACTTTCAGAATTGGTGGATTCGGGACATCACCGAATGAAAAGACGAACCGAGTGGCGTACTCGCTTTTTTAAAAAAATATTTTACTATTATTTAATTTGAACTGGTAATTGCGAAAAGTACAGTTTCGAACAGACCGGGAGTTGAACACTGGATCCCTGGGTATCGTTTCCCGACAAATCTTCGGCGCCCTGTGATTGGCTGATTTGGTGACGTTTCGCAACTTCGGAAGTAAAACGTCACCAAATCAGC